>VVHJ01037720.1:0-24182 GCA_015107715.1 Tylochromis polylepis
GTGAAACTGATTGTCAGTCAGTGTTGCTTCCTAAGTGGACAGTTTGATTTCACAGGAGTGTGACTGACTTGGAGTTACATTGTGTTGTTTAAGTGTTCCCTTTATTTTTGTTTTGAGCAGTGTAGATAGAATTAAATTGGCTTCTAATCTCATTTTAATTTGTTTAAGTTTTAAGGCTGCAGTCTTACACAAAAACAAGTTGTGATCAAACAGTTCCAGGAATAATCCCATTAGAACAAAAAAAAAAAAAAATACACACACTTGATTTAAATTTGATTAATCTCCCCTACTGCATCCCTAGAAAATGTTCTATATCCACAATTTCTTATGTATTTTTCAAACTGGCACAGAGGGCAAAGCAAGTTGTCTAACAAACTGACCAGACTTTTGTATGGAGGCTCATGATTGGTGATAGAAGGTGGATCTCTGTCTAGGACAGAATAGGTTATAACAATTTTAGTTGAGAAGTCAACAGGTTGAATTTGTCCTGTAAATTCATCCCCAGGCTTCATATTGGCAACAGGGGGATCTGAGAGAGAACTTAACTATAGCACATCATCATGTGCACAGAGCACATTGGAAACAGTGTTTGGCCAAACCAGTATCGCCTTTGCTCACCATCTGCCCTATTCTTTAGATTTGCCTTCCTGCAAGCTCATCTTTTTCAGCAAAATCACAATCATGTTAAAAGGTTATTTTGTCACACTACAGATGTGGCAAAATAACCAGTGGACATCAGTTTACATTTCAGAGGCTAGCGAGCAAGGGGACAGAACAAGGATTAACTGGAGGCTATCCAGAGACGCTGTCCAGACGCTATCCAGAAGATGGCCTTAAGGCCTTCAGTTGTCACTGGTATTAGATTCATACTCTGTATCAGTATTGCAAAGGAGCAGGATAAAACTGGATTCCTGCATCACTAGTTGCTGGAACATTGGTGGAACTTCTTGATCATACCTTGCACAAGCTGATCCAGGCCTCACTCCCTTGTTTTCAGCTCAAAAAGCACCAGCATAGTAACACTTCATGCATACACACTTTTTCCATTAGCATTTGAGGTACTTATGCACAATACTGGTTAAGTGTTGTTTTTAGACATGTTGGCCCATGTCCCTTAGTTTTCTATGATAGACTTGGTCCCTATTCTCTTCTGGTTTTTTTTGTTTTTGTTTGTTTGTTTGGGTTTTTTTTGCATAGCACAGCATCTCTTAGTGCAGTAACCGGGCATATATGACTGTACTGTGTGTGTATGTGTATGTGTATGTGTGTGACAGAAACATGTTGAGGGTGGTGTCAACAGAAATAAGGAATAATGACAAAAATTGATCCTTTTTATCTTCACAAATCAGTCAGCTTACGCACATAAACACACAATCAATATTAGTCAGTCACACTATAAAATGCTACATGTCAATGCCTAGAGAGTTAACGGACCGCTTCCACATTCCTAATTGTGGATTGATTGTAATTTTATGAGGAAATTGACAGACTATTCGAGTTGAATGAGTTAAATATCAGTTACTTTCTACATTATGACCCAAAAAATTTTTTCGTTCACTGTAACTTCTTGTAAATCATAGAAAATCGCTTCAAAGCATGCTTGTGTGCTGCACTCTTTCCCTGGAAGATTTGTTTGTACAGTCAGTACACAGTAGTTACAAAAGTAGTAATTCTTTCCAAATTGGAACAAATAGGTTTGGGAAACACATGAATCTGCACTTTCTACTCTTAGTGATAGTTTAAACCTTTTGCCAAAGTACTTCTTGGTGCATTTAAATCACCAGGCTAAGTACCTCTACATTTGTGCCTTGTCAGGACTGAAAGCATCAAACATGATGCAAAGAATCAACCTTTCACTACACAATTTATGTATCGTAAATAATTTAAATTGAATCTAATATATTGGCCTTTTACTGAAGGCTTATGCTACCAAAATACCCTAAGTGGCATAGAACAACATACCTTACTCACCCAGGCTGAAATAAAAACCTGTAAGTGTTGACTTAAAGGCTTTGTAACCCTACTTGAAATAAATATTGCAATAACCACATTATCATTTTTAGGGTTTCACTTGCAGTCAGCAGTATTTAAGAATTGCATGATTAGCAAAGGCAGAAAACCAAACAAATGAATCCCACATTGCTTCAAGAAATAATGTTTCACTTTGCTTTAAAAGCAAGTCTGGCAAAAATATGTATATTTAAATGCAAAAATAAGAACTTCCTGAAGTAATTATTAATTTTATACGTTTTTATATTTTTGTTTTGAAAGTCAAATATTAGTATACATTATCTAACTACTGAGGTTATTAACTCAAAACTAAGTGTTTTCTTTACCCAGTAAAAATGAGACAGATAATTGGAATTTGAGTTGGACCTTCAGGGCTCAACTAGCCAACATTCAGACTGTTATGTTCCACTTCTTTATGACGCAATCAAGTCATGCAAAAGCCCCATTTAGATGTCAAAATATTGAAGTACTAACTAACCTAAAGGGAACTTCAGACTGAACAGTCATAAGTCTTACTGAGCAATCATGTTGGCAGCGCTATTCATTAGTCTCCTAATCTTAATGTCTCAGGGTGGAGTGGGGGACCATGGCTATGAAGCTGCCATTAAGTTGATCAAGGAGGTACTTTCTATCATACTTTTCTGGAAACATTAAATCCATGACAATTCCCCGAGATAAAAAAAAACAGTCTTTGGCATTTTAGAAATGCCCTCTCTCAGAAAAACCCCCACAAAAAAACCCTTTTTTTAGCACTGCCTACTCTATCTCTCCAGGACCTGCACAAACTGAATTGTATCACCACAATTAAATAGGTTGTCTTCTCACAAAAAAGTCTTACATGTGTCAGGAGAAAATTAGGAAGTTAATGATTAATTAGTCCCATCTAACTGCCTCACTTTCAGGGACCTATTGTTCATACTGGCACACTGTCACAATGTCATAGCTTTCTGGGACACTTGAGTTAACAGAGGAAAGGTGTTTTATAGTCCAGCAATAAAAAATAAAAAAATTAAAGAACTCACTGAGTCTGAGTCATGACTTTTCTCTTTTCCAAACCGATCTACTTTTACACATAGAGCAATTTTCGAGCCCCCCCATTATACTCATAACTAGACCCATCACCTTTGCTGTTACCAGGGCACAAATTACACATTATAAATTTTCAGGTGTGGTGAATTCTCCGGGCTTATGAAGGCTTCCTTTGCAGCAGCTGTCTGGTCCAAGGTACCTATGGTGATGTTATTCAGGGCCCAAGCTGCCTGAAAATGGATGGAGGGGCATTTAGACTATGCCAGAAAACTAACAAACCTTGGGATGAGCCTGGCAGTGATGATGCTGTCAGTAGATGGATGCTTTTCCCTGGAGTGCAGCTTTCTGGCTGCTTGTGTTGTCTGCAGCTGCTGGTCTAGAATTCTGACTGTTAAAACAGACCAGGAGGTTGTACATCGGGATTTTTGTCTTGGCTTTTCCAGGAGGCTTTGGGCGATAATCATTTCCAGGATCTGATTATTTTTCACCTTTCCCATTGATATCTTTCTTTTTTATTTTTGAACTGGCCAACTTGATCTCTGCTCTCTAGGCAGTAGATCCCACTTAAAAAAAAAAAAAAACAACCTCAGATTTGTTTTCCCCTTGGATAAATTGGGTTCAATCAAAAAAGCCAATTAAACTTTAGGGGGAAAAAAATGATGTAAATTTGCTCAAAATCAACTTCAAGGTAATCTTCTCCTGCATCCCTGGACCATTTTCAACACAGCTGCGATTTTCAGATTACCACCTGGAAGTCCAGTTATGCCACTTTCACTTTGAACCACTGTAAATTTTGAATAGGCACTGCTAGTGTTCTTGCCAAATATGCTTGGAACTGGAAGTCAATCAGTTAATGCTATTTTATGACCATTCTGCAAACAGCTGACTGTAGAAAAGAATAGAGTAATTTTATGTGCGTCTGTGCGTTCTAATTAGAAAGCCTTAGATATTTCACAGCCGTGAGTTTTCTTTGGAAAAGATTTTGTCCAAACCAGCGCTTCCTTCTGCGTGAAATATTCAAGCAATCTTGTGGTGGTGTGGAATTTACCTCGACATAGAAATCATACAGAGTGTATTGGATTGCAATGTCTGCAAGTGTCGTTGCATAGAAAGGAACTTTGTTTCTTTTATTTAAATGCCATTTTGGATTTTATAGTTAATAATATGCAGCAGTAGTGTTGCATTAACCTTTGGTTTCCTTCACTATGGCTTTGTCTTTATAGTTTACTCACTTTTTTTTGCTACATCTCATGCCCAGCACCATTAAGTGAAATTTATATTTTGATTCTAGTCATGTTGTTATAATAGTTTTCACATCATTATAACTATTAAATTACTATTGTGCAGTTGCAAATTTGTGGTTTGCCATTTGTCTGATTCCTTTGTCATCTCATTGTTATTGAGTCTATAATCTCTCAGCTTTAGTAAAGCAAAATAATTTATACATGTATAGCACACTCCTCATGTCATAGTTTATTCATTTCAACAATTATTAGCTTATGCATAGAACAATATTTGACCACACATATACACACCCACACATACATACTTGTATATAATGTATAGATTGTGTTCTCTGACTACCTCCCTCACCCTCTCTTCCTATCTTTCTTACTCTGTCACGTTCTCATAAAACAGTAATGTTGTTATCGGCAGGCAACAGTTTCTCACTGCACAGACTCGCACGTCTTCTTAGGCGAACACACCCACACATCATACAAATCTTTTTTCCCCCACTGATATACTTAAACCCTTGCCTTTCTTCCTTGCGCTATGTAAAGGGCACCACATACCTGAGAGGTTTGATAAATTTCAGAACTCACAGAGAAAACGGTGGCTGTGGAAATCCACAAATCAACAATGTAAAATTGCACATTAATCTGTAATGAGGTGCTGTGTCATATTAAAAATGAACAGTTACTCTCTTTAAATTGGAGGGAAAAAAATCCTTAGCTTTAACAGATGGAATATTAATATAAAAAGTGACATATTTTGCTATACTATTTAAAATTAAAATGTAATACAAGAATATTTAGTAATCCATAATGGATACAGTTGTGGGTTGCTTTCTACCATATGTTAGATGAACTCATCATGAATTCAGTTTCAGTGTCTTCTTTTCTGCTTAATGCATGAATAAATAAATTAATAAATAATAATAAAAAGCCTGGCTGCGAATACTGACTATTTAAATTTTTCAGTGATTCCAGAAATCATATTTTGGACTGTAATTCAAGAATTTATACACTAATCGTGTTTTTTCTTTGTTTGTTTGTTTGTTTGTTTTTTAAATAAAAAAAATTCCTAATAAGATTTAAATAAAACAAACTTTTTGTGTGATAAATGTTATGCATATATTTTGGAATTTTACTGAGTGCCTGAACAAAAGCAAGCTTTTTCCTTTTTGCTTTCCAGAAACATTACAGCTTTTTTATGGTACACGGAAAGGGTAAACTGTGGCTAAACATTGGAGTTGTACTTGACTTATTCTTAAAACCTCAGAAAAATACAGTACATCTCCCCATTTTAACAATTTAAATTTTTTCTGTCTATTTGTGATTCTATCAGGACGGGAACTTCACCAAGACTGAAGACATGCAAAAGCCACGAGAAGCCATAATTATTGGGCAGTCTTCCTTTGTGGACTTTGGTGAGAATTATAAAGATTTCTCATTTGCTGTGTTTTTGTGTAACTGTGAGACAGTTATCGGTTTGAAACCCAGCACTGGGATGTACTTTCAGTAGCAGAACCATACAAACAGAGCCAAAATGGAGAAAAAAAAAATCAAAACAAAGAAGACGATGTGTAATGACAATATATACAGTAAAGGTACGTAAAAAAAATTCCCCAAATTTAGTCACTGTGTGGACGAGGCTGGATTGTATTCAAAATTATCTGTGTGTGTGTCTGTTATATGCATTCCTTTCCTAAGACCTGAAAGCTCCTGCTACATTCAAGCTTCAAAGGGTACCAAACAGGACTATCTTGGGTTTGACAGTTTCACTGTTTCCCAATACTTACAGCCCGGATATGCTCATTCCTTAACTGACAGGCTAATCTCATCCGTGCACAGTGGCAGGCACATACTACATAAAACTCTATTATGCACACTCATAATCCCATAGCCAGATTTTTGTGGACATCTTATCCCTTTAAACAATCTTGGGCAGCACTATTCATTGTTCAGCTGAGCTTTACATTTATCCGCTGCAAATCTCTGCTGGCTCTCTAATCTCCAGGCTGCAGCCTGCATGCCACAAAGTTGGCCGGTCATCTTGACAGTGCTGTCACCTCAGTTTGTTTTTAAAACGAAGTAACATTTCATTTAACAGTCCGATGATGTACAACAGTAAAATGAAAGGAGAACTATGTGAATGATTACTCAAATAGAGAAGAGTCAAAGTTATCAAGCTGGCTCATTTGAAAGCAATACTACAAAACTGATATAGAAATATCTGATGGAACTGAACATCTTTAACATTGTTGAGGCATAACACTAGTTTGGGATTATTTGAGCATCGGTAACTGTAATTTAACACTTTCCAATGGACATGTGACGTGTTTCGGTCCTTTTCTCATTATTCTTTTTATATTCTGTCTCAATGTCAAATTCTCTTGACGCATTCAGTTTTGCTTGGACGAATCTCACATTGATTTTGATTTGACTCCAATAACACTAACTCACTCACTCCAATGTGCTACTCTATTTTGAACCTGAAAGCAGCAGGAGATCCTCCTACGCAACTCTGTTAATAATTTCTTGAACTGAAACCACAGTAGACTGATCCTCTGGACTCAATTATGAAAAAAGACTCTGGACTAATTTTTATTTTAACTTTACAAGCAATTATTTCAGTATTGGGCTTAATTTTGTATGAGATTATATTATTTTATGTCACGTAATCATTATTTTCTTTTGCTCTTTTGCTCTTTTTGTTGCTAAGCTACTTTGTTTTTGACAGATGCCATATATTTAAATTTATAATAATAATAATAATAATAATAATAATAATAATAATAATAATAATAATAATAATAATAATAATTAATTATTATTATACTTGTTAAAACTACCATGAAACTACTATGGTTGCAGAATGTGCTCAGAAAATTGGCTAACTGACCAGATAGTTTCATTAGCAATGAAAAGGACACAGAAAGCATATAAGAACTGCTGACAAAGTATCTGTTTGGACAGAATGGTTTGTGGCTGGCTTAAAATTGATGCCAAAATTGAAGATGTTGCTGGTTTAACTTCTCAGCAAGAAATTCCACAGCTGAACTTGCATATTTGTACTGCAAATTGGAAGCCATTAAAGTAAAAAATGACCGGGAAGCTGGTTTTACTGGATTAAAAAAAGAAGAAGGGGGAATTCAGTGTAAGAGTTTAAAGAGAAGTTGCGTAACTGGCGTGCCTCCCAAAAAAATCCATTCACTAAAGAATTCTTGTCTGATGACATAACCTACATGACCTGAGACCAGCTAACAAATATATTGCAGAACTTTATGAAATTTCATCCAGAAGTTCAACAGGATTTTGTTAGAGGCAGTAGAGAGATGTTTATTTTTTTCATGTGTATGTAGGTTTTGCTTTGGTTTGGTTGTTCTCCATACATGCGTGACCTTCTGATTCCACAAAGTCATGGTGGCAGCAGACTAAGCACGGTAGTCCAGATATCGTTCTCCCAAACAACTTTCCCAGTTCCTTCTGGGGGGATCCTGAGGCATTCCCAGATCAGATGAGGATTATAATCTCTCCAGCGAGTTTAGCCTGCGGTCTCTCCCCATTGGGCATACCCAAAAAATCTCCAAAGGGAGAGATGCCCAGGAGGCATCCTGAGAAGATGCCTGAACCACCTCTACTAAATCTTTTTTCCCCTTTATATTAGATTATGTTGAATTTTGACACTGAGGATCAGAATCAGCTTGTATTGTTAGATGCCTATCCCCGTCACATCCTCTGGCTTCAGTTCATATTTTTTTCTTCATTTTTTTTTTCCCCATTCATGGCGCTACAATGTTTTTGAACTGCACTTCTCAGAGATCACTACACTTCCATCATCACATTCTTTCTTGCTGTAGTGGTCTTTGAGAAAGGGGGAGTTAGATTATGCATAAGAGGGGAAAAAATCTGCACATTTTCAAACGCATTCCTCGTAATTGAGGAGCTGCAAGATGGGGGCCACTTGATGTCTTCAGGGCAAACGATGCAGTGTGCTCATTCATGTAAGGTCTCTTCTTCCTTGGATTTTATGTCTGCTGCTTCATGCTGACAACACATTTCTTCTGCTGTATTTATTCAGAACAATCAAATGCACCCTCTTCTGCGAGCCAGGCAGTAAATATTAAGTAAGTTGGCCGGATAGCACTATAGATATTTGTGTGAAAATTAAATTACAAGTATGTTAAAAAGCAGATTTAAAATCTCGCTTGTAGTGTCTCTTAGTGTGTGGCTCTTTGGGTTTTAGCGTTAGTTTCGTTTTTCTGTGTTTCGTATTTTATTTTTTATTTTTTTAATCTATGTAACCTTATCACTTAGTTTGAGTTATGTTCTGCTATTAGCTCCGTAATGTTCAATGCATTTTTAATTAACTTTTGGGCTTGTGCGGTACTCATGCACACGAACACACACACGCAAACACGCACTTGCACGAAGGGCTTCACACTGATAAACACATCCTTATTGGCAAGATTAATCTGTTAATCTCACTGCAGCAAAAGGGTGTCCATCAAATATTTAGTGAACAAACTCCCCGTTCCAAAATTGGCAATATTGTATGAGCCAAAAGGAAAATGACCTATATGCTGTGGCTGCATGTGGGTGTCTTTATGTCTTGAGGGAATCTGTGTATGTGTTGGATTTATTATCTCAGATTTTTTTTTAATTGCCAGTTTATCTTGACATAAAATTAGTTTTTCCCTTTTTTTTTTTTTTTTAATCTTTTCAACATTTTTTTCCTTTCTCCTTCTGTTTGGAAATGCACACTTCCACATCTTGTTCTCTTTAACTGGCGGAGAGAAGCCTTTTAAGGGTCACGCTTCTAATAATCTGCCAAGTCATGGCAAAAAGAGGGAATTTTTATTTATTTATTTATTTATTTTTTTGTCGTCCTGGTTTGTCTTGCTTCACTTAGCCCCTCCTCAGCTGTCAGTATCTTTCTTTATTTCTCTTGATCTACTCCATATCTCCTATCTACGGCTTACTAATTTTCTGCTCTTGTTTTCTTACGTCGCCGTCTGTTCTTCATCTAAACAGCTTTGGGTGTCACAGACTTTTATTACACTATTGGAAGACCAGCTTTCACTCTTTCGCGTTATCTTTTAATCCATTTAGTTCTTTTTTTTTTGAGTGTTCATCTAAGCTTTACTTTTCACTGTTCACTTTACTTGAGTGGTTAAGATTAGTTTTACAATATGAAGCAATGGTGTTTAAAAGAACACCAAACACCAAATGTCCAAAATCGATTTATTTTATTTCTGCTTGAAGAAAACAGTTCTTACCTGTAAATTCTACAAATAGATGCAGCTTGAGTGATGGCAGTATTGACATAAATCCTCTTCTACTTCATCTTTATTATGCATACAAATTGCCAAAGTCATGTAAGTCCCATGCTCCAATGTTTGTTTCTTATCTACCTACTGAAATTGTCCTCCTACGTACCTGATCCAGCCTGTCTCTGTCATCCAGTCTCACTTTGTTGATCTTATTATGCAGCGTTTGTTTCTCTGTGTGCGGCCCTCCTGTGAGTCTGTCTGACCAGCTTCTGCTCAGGTTAATTAATGAGCACCTTTTGAATTTTACCTTAAAAACTGAAATGCATGAGAAAGTGGAAAAGGAAAGAGTGAGGGCAAATGGCACATTTCAAAGGTGGTATGAAGTGAGGTGGGGAAATATATAAAAAGAGCCAAGGTAGATGATCTGGAGAGGGAGGAGGAAAAGATGGCAGGGAGGATAATAAAAGCAATAGGAGAGAGGAGAATGAAATAGAGTAGCATTGCATCCCTCTGTGATTTGGAGTGGGAATTATTTCCATCACACATCACAATGTCAATTCTCACTCTACCCTTCTACCTCTGGTTTTCTGTCTTCCACCAGATTTTCCCCTCATAGATTTACATCTGTGTCTACTGTCCTGTCTGTTCTCTACATGTTTCTGTCATTTTCAGTTTCTTAAAATTTTGTTTTTTTTAATTAAAAATATTAAATATTTTATTATAATAAACGCAACAGGAATAAAAAAAAAATAAAAATAGAAAAGCCAATTGATTGTTATCATCACTGCACTGTGTTTTGTGGCTGGAAAGTTTTGTTACTGGTGAGTACGTGCTTGACTGCATCTTTGTGTACAGTATCATGTGGTAACCTGTTCTCAAATGGCAAATCACTCTGGTGTCTCATACCTTAAAGGGTTAAGTTTCCTCTAGCTCATACAGCTGTCACTGAAAATGCGTCTGGAAAAAATGAAACGGCTCATAATTTCCCTCTTTGCACATTCAAATCATTTTCCCTTATCTATAGTACATGCATCCAAAAAATCTGAGTCTAGGATCTCTTTAGAAATGCCCCTATTTTGGCATTTTAATTTAATTTAAAGTTTATTTTCTGCAGCTCACTCCAGCAAAACTCAGCTTTGTGCTTAAGGTTCTTTCTCTTGCTTTAGAGTTTGGCTTCTGACCAGAGCACCTTTTTTTAACTTTCAAAAGTCACAAATCTTTGCTTTATTCACTGGAACCTTTCTGGCCTACACCATCAACGCTGGGTGTAGGCAGAGATTTAAGGCTAAGTAATAATCCCCACTTCTAGTCTTGTGAAGTAGATGTGTCAGTAATTTAAAAGTGAAAGAAATTGAAACCAAATAATACATCTTTGTCCCCACCAGAAACGGCACTGCCTTCAACCGTTCAACGCACACGGGGAAAATGATGCACGCTTGTAAATACCAAACAGGAGCGATAAATTTGGATCCAAGCGTCTAAACGGCATGCACAGACAGCATACATTGGCTAAACTCGAGGCATGCGTGTACTTGTTTATGTGCATGTGTATGTGAATGTTCATGAAAGCGTACGGGAATCTGTCCACACATCCATGTTTGTGTGCTTGCAGTTCTGTTTCCAGCAGTACACTCTTAATAGATGCACAGCATATGCCAGACAAAACAGGCCCATCTGCCTTATCACTGAGGTAATTGCATTTTTCAAAGTGACAGCGGCCAATGCATAATTCATCATTAGGTAAAGCACAACGAAGTCCCACAACCGAGTATGTCAGCTCGCGTCAGCGCAGGTAGGATGTAGGGAGGCGGCTCAGCGACCAGCAGCTCACTAGGATAGGGAGATTTTTCAGACAGCAAGACGGGAATATGTTTGGAAGTGATATTTAAAATTGGAAAAGCTGTCATCGTGCTGTGTGTGTGTATGCGTGTGCTCAACAAAGTGTGTGTGTGTGCGTGCAGGTAAGTCGGTATGTTAACAGCCTATTTCTCTCTGCTCTCCCCCCAGGCATTTTCCTCTCCACTCATCTTATTATATTGTGCTACATCCAACCTCTGGCCTTCTCCATCTTTTCTGCCTCATTCTCTCTTCAACCACTGCATACCTTTCAGTTTTTCCCCCTTTTTTGTGTCTGTGTTTTTGTTTTTTTTTTCCCCTTTTACTGGCAGTCTTGTCTTGTTTTCAGCCAGTCTTCTCTGCCATCGCGCTCGCTTTGCTTTTTCAGTCTCACATTCTCCATCACTTTCCCTTTGTCTCAGACTCCAGGAGAAGTGGATATACCTGTAAAACAGAGGTAGAGAAGTGCTGCTGGGCTAGTCAGGATCAGAGTGGGTTGTATAAGCAATGTCATTTAACATTATACATCTGCATTTATGTGAAAGACATCCCTCCAGACCATGTGAATGAAGTGAAAATGTGGCAATTGGAAAAATAAAATCTCCTAATCAGGCACCATTTTGTGATATCCCTTGCATTTAGAGATATTCCAATGCAAATGCAAAAGATTTATTCTCCTGGGTTTACGGTTTCCAAGTTCAGATATTCATTTGCACATTTTAATATGCAATTTGATGCAAATTACAAAGTATATTTCACAAAAGTGTCCTTCATTGAAGGTAGAACCCCAAGAGTTCCTCTTTCTTATTCCAGTGTCTGCTGCACAGTAATTATGAAAAAGTGGCACTCTCAATTAGAAGAACTCACCCACAACAATCTACACACTAATTAGCACTTAATTTTTGAATTGATTTCAGATTGTGTTGCACATGGTCTTAGTGTTGTGTATGTGCTTTCTGTATAGGAGTTTAGGTTTTTTTTCTCCCTTAAATCCACAGTAATAGAGACATAACACAGACTTACTACATGAAGTCATGAGGTAAAAAGTACCAGTGCTGATTTATTAAAAGTAATAAAAAAAACAATAAAAACAAAAAAAAACCCCAAGTAGACCTGCAGCAGCTGCAATGAAACACAGCTAATGGAGAAAGTTGGGGCTTTTGTCTTAGTCATAAATAATAATTATCATCAAATTTCAGTTATCATTCAGCCAAATCGTAAAATACTATGTTTATAATTATAGATTTTGTGACACATGTTCTGCTTCCGCATATTTCTAATTGCACTGAAAGATCTTTTTACAAATCAGGAAAATAAATAAATAAACACATGTAGCTTAAGAACCTCCTGAAGATGAGTTTTGTTCTGTTTTGTTTTCTCCCTTCTCGTCGTCAAATGGGCTTAATGATGATTGTGTATACAGCCATGGGTAAATGGCAGACAGGAACTGGTATTAGCCAGTCAAGATGCCAGTTGGCAACGTTGGGCATCAGTTCCCTAAAGCAACTAAAATATCAAAACAATAGCTTCAAAGCTTACAGCGTAATTATCCCTCAGTCAGAGTGAATCACACAATAATAAGAGTTGCACAAAAAAAAGGATAAGTCACAGTTTACATTTATCTTGCTTTGAAGATCTCTATAGACCTGTCAGATATCATTTTCATCTTATATGGCCCGGTTCCATCACAATGTGTGCATGTGCTTACAATGTCATGATCAAAGACGGTGAAGTCCTGATGCCTCAAGCTGGGCACTTATGCTATTGGTGTCTTAGATTTTGAAGCCATCCAGCGTGAATGCGGGGTGAATAAGATAAGATAAGATAAGATAAGATAGACTTTATTAATCTCACGAATGAGAAACTCGGTGTTGCAACAGCTCAAGTTACAGGTAGTACAAAGGGGGTAGAAAAAGGTGCACAATCTTCAAAGAGTAGGCACAATATACAATATAAAATACCATAATTATAATAAAAGATAAAATATTAAGTGTCAGGAAGACACTCACTGAAACTGACACAGCATTCTCATTGACTGATAACTTGTTAGTCACAAGCTGTTATCCAGTAACCTGATACCTAACCTAATACTCTCTCTTTCTAACCTAATGAGGGAATTAAATTCAGTATTCTTTGAAACTAATGACTGAGCCCAAAATTTGTTAAGGTCATAAAGCATTTTCCTATAGACAACCTATACAGCATAGCATGCAGATATTTGCCAAACATACACACAGGACAGTGACACAAGGGCTCTTGTTGAATTACCATTGTGTACAGGTGCATATTATGATTTGCGTAGTTATTTCTGCTGTTTTATCTATGTACTATGAATCCTATCACGTCACAGTGGATACCATCACAGTCTTTGCATGTCCTCTCCTTTTCTCTTTCTCTCTAGCTATTTAGCTCTGTTTCCCCTCCTTATCTGACCAACCCTTTCCAGACCTCCCCTCTCCTCACTGCCTTCTCCATTTCAACCCATACCTGCAGTTTTCTCCCTCTGCGACTCTCTCATCCAATCTACATCACAACATGCATCATCAGTGGTAGCAGGGGATGAAAAGCGGGAGGGAGGGAGGGAAGAGTGAGGGAGAGAACGAGGTTGAATAAAGAGGAAAAACAGACTGAGGAAAATAAACTTTCAAGACTGAGGAAGGAATATCATGTGAGCTAGAAGAGGAGGAGGAGGGCAAGAGGGGACGGGTGAAGGGGAGCATAACATAAATAAAAGAGACAGATGGGTAGATAGATGAAAGAAGGTATTCAATGAGGAGAGGGCAGGTGGGACAGAGGGAGCTAATGTTGGGGGGTGTGTGTGTGTGTGTATAGCAGAACTGACAGTAAGCATCAGAGGCAGAGTGGCGAGTGACATCCTCTGTAGGACTACATTTGCACTCATTTTCTCTCACAGTCTCTTCTTTTTCCTCTGTTTCTTTCCCTACAGCCTCTCGACATCCCGTGCCTCTACCCACACTGCAAAAATGTTGTAAATGCTTTCATTTTCTCCATTTCGCTTTGTTTCCATTACACCCACAATGATGACATAAATCAGAAGCATTGCCCACACCTAAAACTGTGTTTTTGATTTCCAGCGAATAATACATTATAGTATTTTTATGTCAATATTTGCAGCTTCTGCTTGGTTGTGTGCTAACTGAGCTGGAGTTGCTGGAATTGTGTTCTATAAAATTGGGGAATGCAGTAAAGGCGAGCATATACTGACATTTATTAACTAGTAGTGGTCTCGTTCCCAAAATACTGGCCTCCTACATTTCTTTCTTTGTGATAGGACCTGGCTGTCTTTCAAATGCCGACACCTGTCAAACTCCACATCTTCTCCAGAGACTGCATGGAACTGGGACAGTCCATTAAAGAATAATTTCCTATATCTCTGTCACATGGTACCGCAGTCTTGCGTCAATAGACGGTCCTGATGTGTTGGCTGCAATGGGAGAAGTAAACATAAGCACACATTCTCACCAAGGCTGCAAAAGATAATATTACTTAAGCCTTGGTAATCTGAAACTGTAATATTTCATGAATATTAAAGTTGAAATGAGACGGAGAAGAAAAGAAATTTATCTTGACCTACTCAGAAGCCAATTTTAAGAAGCCTATAAAAATCTGGAAACAAGCTATATTTTAAAAGAGTAAAAAAAAACAACAAAAAACCCCTTTATTTATTTATTTATTTATTTTATCAGCCACCAGTATTAAAAAATATAAGAAATAAATGCATGTACCTTTATTATTCACAATATAAAGCACTTTGATGCAACTGCTGTTGTGGTTTGGGACTATATAAATAAAATTGAATTGGATTGGATTATATAATATACTGTGTGTTTGCATCACTACAGGAAATTTCTGATATTTTGTGAATTAGTTAAAGAAAAGTTGACTTTAATGACCTTTAGACTTGTTCTGTTTTGGAATGCATCTCATTATCTGACTCACTTTTCCCCCCTCTCTGCCACTCGCTCAGTTGCCCCTGACAGACATGTTCAGCTTCTTCTCCTCCCCTGCTTTGTACTGTCATTCATCATCAATGTCATTCAGTTTTCTCCTTCCACATGGCACAGCATCTGTTTGGGAGTGTTGCTCTGTCCTGTTGAAACGGATTCAGATAAACCATGCGATGAGAAGCCTGGAAGCAGTTTCACCTCTTTGTGTCTGGTGTCAATACATGCCAGCCCATGAACACAGAGCAAGTGGTGTGTTTTTATGAACTGGCCCAGCAAAATGTTAGAAGCTGTGCAAGGAACCATTTACTTGATATTCAAACCTTTTGTTAATTGTGTTTGCCTAGTATTTTGATGTGTGCTTTTAGGCCAAAGTAAATTGTTTAGTTCTGGAAGATTTCTTGTTACAACAAGAAGAACACAGGTGTAAGTAGTGAAGGTAATGATGGCTTCGCTTAATTTACTAAATCTCATTTTAATAATTCAGCAAGCATGCCTGTATCACTGCAAGGCGCTGGAATTTTAACACTCTATTGGAATTCAGTGCTCATTATTTTTATTGAGCGCACCTGTGATCCCTCTGCTTTGGCAAGTCAAAATATCTGCAAAGGGAGAGGTGTCCTAAACTCATGCAAGTCAAAGGAATGTGACTTTACTTCAATATGTGCAAGAAACTGGACAATAACACAATTCTGTCATTTGTTTTGACAAACCCAAATTCACTCGTATTAGAATTTGAGGAACAGGGTATTTTCCAATCCATCAAAATTCAATACATAGAAGCTTACCATTTCCCTTGACAGTTGCCCATTGCGCAGCAATGAAATCAAACATATTTGAGCCATTTCACACCTGAGTCATATTTCTGCTAGTCGGCTTCTATGCTGTTCTCAGAGAATGGTTACATTGATGCCAGAAAGCTGCTTTGGGCTACGTTTTTTTCACATAGTAAATTGATCAAGAATCAATGAGAGAACTGATAAAGAGTCAAACTTAAAAGCAGAGCTGATAATAGCACTGGTGTCAATCAGTCAATGAAATCATCTCAATATTGATCCCTAAGAGGTTTTTCTGTAAAAGTCTCATGTTACTCAACAAAAGACAGACAACTTAAAACAACAGCAACAAAAAATTCTAAGAAGTTCAATTAATGCATTTTTATTAAGCTTGAAAATTATAATAATATTATTATATTAAGTAAATATAATGGTGTAAATGGTATGTAAATTGGAATATAAACAGTCATTGCAGTTAGTGGGGATAGGTTAATTGGATACTCTAAATTGCCCATAGGTGTGAGTGCGGGTGTGAGTGCGGGTGTGAATGTGAGTGCGAATGGTTGTCTGTCTGTATGTGTTAGCCCTGCGACAGACTGGCGACCTGTCCAGGGTGTACCCTGCCTCTCGCCCTAAGACAGCTGGGACAGGCTCCAGCCCCCCTGCGACCCTGAAAAGGATAAGCGGTAGAGAATGGATGGATGGACAATCATCTCTGTATGCTATTGCCTATACTGTTTTTATTTTATACATTTATTCTTACTCGATATTACAAAACTTCCATCAGATTGTCATCAGCCTTTCAACAGACTGGCAGGGGGAGAGGTTTTGTTTATGTCCTTTTCCATGTTGGAGCTATCTTGGATATACACCAGTTGCTAGAATATATGCAAAATAGTGTAGTTTAATGGCTTATTAGAATTCAAGCAGTCTGTCTGCTCTATCTGTCCTTATCATCTATGTTCTTTCTGTTTCATGACCTGAAGAAGTAAAAAACACTGAGAAGAACACAATTAGCACTTTTTGTCTATTCTTGCTGATGTAAATGTGTTGAAACATTTAACATTCAGTCAGCATGACTTAATAGGGTTTTTTGGCCATTTTGTGCGGCGAAGCCATACCTGGTGCACTCGCATGTTTTGTGCTTTGAAAAGCTGTTGTTTAGATTTTGGAGGCTCCGTCCCTGTTTGTACATCAGAAACCTGCATGGCATCATGATTAGAATAATTAATAGCAATGAAAATCAGTTGAGAAAATGATACTTCAACTCAACTGACGTTGTTAAAGGCATCAGAGACGAGTGCTGCTTAGATTTGTTTGCTTGTGAAAAACAAGCAGGTGCTCTTGCGATCCGTCTCCCACAGGAGAAAAAAAAAAAAAGTGAGACATTGTAATGGAATAAAAATATTAAAATAGCACAGCTTTTGAAAGTAAAGCATCACACCACCCCTGTGTTCAATCAAGTATTGCTGCTTCGCGATGTAATGTTCTGTGTATGTTTCTGACAGATGGCGATGGCTACCAGGACCATCTCCTTCCTGCATGTTTGGATAAAAGCTGTCAAAGAAGTGCCATCTACCTAGCCAAGTCAGGCTCAAAAGAGGTACGCACCTGACCATACTTTGATGCGTTTGAAGTCATTCTAATTTATTAGTTTGATTTTGTCCTTGTTAAAGTCTTCAGTCTTCTATGAGCTGGCAGTCACATGACTTTGCTTTACTCTGTTCCCTTTGCTCACATTCTGGCTAAAAGTCCAATACCCAATGTTTGTTACGTTTGTTTTCCTCACTTCTTTGCTTGACTGTCCTCTTTTTCTAAATTTGAATTTTATTACACTCCCAGAATAGAGAGAGAGATTGGATCTCATGTGGATGAAAACGAGTGTTGTCATTTCTATGTAAATGACTTTTTCTGTTAGTATAGTGAGTAGCTCAACAAAAAACTAGTTTTGCCTGTTGTGTGTTTTTATGTAGTATACTCTAAACAGCAGCATATCTTGTTTGGTATCTTATTATCTTTTTCCTTACTCTTTAATAGGAATGTGTTTCACACTGAAAATGTAAATGCAAGCAGACAAAGACACTCACTATTCAGACATGGAGATCCGACAAAACATGTAGCCATAACAACAACTTAGAAGATTACTTAAAGATGTATGGAACAACCTTTTGGAGAGACATTTAAAAAGTGGTAGATATACAACAACTACCTTTGCAGAATGTTTGAGCAGTGTCTTTTCAGGACATGGAAATGTGATAATACAGTGAAGATAGTATGACACAATACTTGCAGTAATATGTAAAAATTCACATTTTTACATACTGTCTGTCCTTTACAATGGCGCCAACTCTCCAAAGTAAATTTATGCACAGGCTTCTTAGGGTACTTGGTAGGGTTGGTTAGGAGGTTTCTCATTGCATAGTGCCATATCATATTGTCCATGATAATAACAGATATAAAAATGTCATATAGCAATATTTTTGCTGTAGCAATGCCATGCATTTACGTTCCTAAGTGCACGCAACAAGACAAGCACAGGCAAGTCTAAGATCAAGAGCTGCAAGAAGCTTTCATTGACGATTTAGTACCTAAAAAGCGAGTTACTTCAACAGCCTCCAACAAATCACAATACAATACTTTGCAAAATATGCAAGGAAGATGTTGCCACTACAGGTGGAAACGACGAACTTGTTTGCCACTTAAGGCAAAAACCCACTGCGGAGTATAACCAGGCTATGGTAGCACATGCGAAAGAGTTGCTAGCAGCTGCCAATGTGCAGCCCAAAAGTAAACATGACTCAACCGAGCGTCGCTGGAGAACTCCTAGTTAGAGCCCTTGGGGCGAGTTAGAAAGGTCGATCCTGGGTACAACATCCTGTGATAAAAATTTTTTTTCAGTTTTATTATGTGACAATATTATGCAGCTCCTAAAGAGTTACAAGGTGAATTTTCTTTAGTGATTGTTAAAGTGTTAAGCAGTTATGGTATACTTTCACTTAAGATTTCCTAGGCTACTTTTGTGCTCACGTTTTACTGGGTTAATGCTTTTCCGATATAATGCTGCTGATGCTAACGCCTTGTTTTGATAGATAATCTTTTGTGTGTTATCATAGACTGCAGCTCTTTGGAAAAGTGGGATGATAAAAGCCACTAATTTACTTAAACGTTAAACTAATTTTTTTTTTGTTTTTGTATATATCGCCAGAGATATAATTATTGCAAATTTCATTGCAATTTATTAGTTATTAATTGTGGTATAATTTGAAGATTATATTGTCCAGCCAGCGCATGCCGGATAGCCTTCCAGTTCTCTTCTGTGGATTTAGACACTGTTGTTTCAATTTGTTCTTGCAGCTGGTTCTTTATGAGTACAATCATATTTTTGATGTCATTAACATGTTGCAAAATGAATTGGGGGCTGATCAGACCCCACAATGATGATACTGCACGATTGATTAAAAAAAACATGAAGTGCCCAGAACATTTGCAAATATTTTAATGACCTCAAATGACATTTAAAAAAAAAAAATCAAAAGTCATTTATCAAACTAGAGAAAATAAGCATTAACTTTGTTGAATGCATAACATTTATTCTAAACAGTCTTGCAAAATAGTACTCTGTAGTTTGAAAATGATTTATATTTCTGAGAACATTTGACAGTTCAAGGAAAATATTGCTCAATGAATCAATTAGTTAATCAATTTAAAAAAAAAATTGAACTGTTAGATAATAGCTTAATTGTCATCTAGTGCGAAACAAAAATTCATTCTAGCCCCCCCGACATCTTCTTGAGAATCTGTGTATCACTACTTAAGGTAATAACCCAAAGAGGTTGCTTTTAGGAAGATTATTTGAAGTGTTTTTACATACGAGCAATGCTGAGTGAAGTTCACCTCACCAATCACTCTGCTGCAAAGGAGAGCAATGTTTACCCACACAATGGTAGTCTATTTCAAGAATGCATTACCCACGTGGCGCTCTGCAGGAGGTTCTCTTGCTTAGAAAGACATAAGGACTGCATGTCACTGTGTTTATGGAGCCATACAAGATAGAAGTAAAAGATAAGCACATAAACATGCTGTCCCATCCAATTAAATGTACCCATGCAGAAATGAATATATGCGCACAGACATGTTCACTAACGCTTGTTTTTGCACTCATATGAACACACAACACCACCTACGTACCATCTTGAATTATTCTTTTCAGTTGCATCCTACCATTTGGCATGAGGCCTCACTCCTTTTTCTTCCTTCCTCTGCCACCAGAGAACAAGCTTCCACTTTCATTTCCAGTCCAAAATAGAAATATTACAGGCTTATTTGCGTGTCCACCCCCACAAACACATACACACACAAAAGACACGCATGCAGATACACACTGATGCGCATTCCCTGTGGACATGGACGTCTTTTGTTTGCCTGTCAGCCACGGGGGGGGGGGATTGAAGGAGGAAGTGAAAGAAGGAATGTTGAAGAAAGAAGAGGGAAGGTAGCATGAGAAGGACTTATCTGCACTGATGGATGAAGTGAACACATGTTGTTTTCTGTGTTGCTATTTGCTTGAGAGACGGTAATCACTGTCAAAAAAAGAGACAGGCAAAGGATTCTTCCTTTGAGTGGAAGTGGTTCAGTGGAGTGACAAGAAAACGAGTCTATCTTTGAGCTTTCATACATATAAGTGAACGTTTAATTAGCATTGAGAAATTACATATTTTGTTGAGTTTTGAGGGCAAAAGAAATAAATACAATCCCCACAGTAAGCACATTGTAAAATGAAACTTTCCGGAAACATCAGTATGAATTAATATTACAAAAATGTATAAAAGGATGCTGATTTAACAAACATCAGTACTCTTCTGGTATTACCAGTCAGAAACTCAGACATCTCTATGAAAGTGATCGGTTTCAAAATCACACCAACCACACCAAGTCTTGTGTAGCAAGACTTAAGTGTAAGTAACAAGAGAGTGGCAGATGATTTAGCCTGCCTCAGTTAGTGAATACAATTAGTTTAAATAAAAAAGCTGTAACTGCTTTTCCTTTTTTCTGGTTTGTGCTTTTTACCATCAGGACCACGACAGGGTGTTTTATTTCGAAAATTGACTGGATGCGCTATGAAACTTCTGTTACTGACTTCCTGCTGGCTTACTCTGCTCAAAAATAGATTGCATACATAAGTTTTATCATAGCACAGAGGAGCTGTTTCTGGGATCCTTCTGAAACTCTGTGGCAAACTCAATGGAATCACAAGCATTGTTTAGAGTTGCCGTGATCTGCTATGGCAGTATGTCACAGCTGGAACACGAAGTAGCTGTATCTCAAGGGTATCTGATGCCTACAAAGCCAACATAGCACTGGAAGACTATAAAAAGATACTTCAAATTTGGAATTATGACATGTCAAAATAAAATGGTAGTTAAGGGGAGCTGCTGAAGTCAAAACAAGGTCTGAAAGAACTGCAAAACAGGAAAGCAATACCTTGCTATGATTGTACCATTTTACTGCACAACAATAATGTGCAAATAAAGAAAAGTCATCAGAAGGAAATCTGATCAACTTCATCACCTACATCAACATATGAAGTATACATAGCAACATCTAGACACCATTTTCGAATCACTTTGGAAAAAAGTACAGTACACAGATTAAGTAATGAAGCTCTTTAGCAACAGTCAGGAAATGCATATTTAAATATGCCTAACACCTTGCCTAATGTAGGGTTTGAATACTTTGGTTTAGACAGGAGACGGCATGTGCTCTGACTTGAATATAATTGAGTGTGTGTGCAAGACGGCCTAAAAGTATCGTAGAATGTAAAGTAATCTAAAAGCAAGACTAGATGGAAAGTCCTGCATTAGATTAAAAAGCTGGCTACCAAATAAACCTGAGGGAGGGTATTAATAGTTACTATTAGTTTTAAAAAAATGTATCTAGTACAAAGCAACAGTGCATTAACATATGAAGAAAACCTCGTTATCTAATATGTATTCACTTCAGGGGTTGTACTTGATCCTTTTTACTTTCCAGATTAAGTAAATACAGAATTTGCCCATGGGTGCCCAACCTTTTGCAGCTGTATGCTTTCAAGGAATTGTAGTAATGTGCAATCTACATAATGTCTTATTTCAACAGAGGCCAACACACATTTCGTATTTTTTATCTACATGACTCTATTGATTTTATCAGTTCATCATTATTTGCTGTGCAAACACTCTGCCAGCCGTAATTATGCCTGATCCTACACTGTGCGTGCGGCTGGTTGCTCCTTTAGAGTGGCTTCCCAGCCATTTTAAGCACACAGTCAGCAGATGCCTCTCCTGGGAACACGGTTGACGAGATAAAGGAAGAAAAGTTTAAGAAATGAAGAAAAGGATTCAGCAATGTGAAAGGAGGGATTAACATAGAAGGAAATCAAAGAAAAGAGTTGGATTTGTGGTGATGTGTTAAAGGTAAAGTAAAGAAAAGCTAGCTGAAAGAAAAAGAGGAAGTGTAAAAGAGAATTTTGTTGTCCTCTTATTGCCACCTTGAGGGCCCATTCAATGAGAGGAGGGAGGGGCGATAATGATGGAGAAATGGAGAGTGAGAAAATGAGCGATATGTACACGGGCAAAGAGGAGATGGGATGAAACCCACTGAGTAAAACTAGTGTGTATCAATGGTTCATCTCCAAACAACAGTTTTTCTGTTCCTTCCTGCAGTCTCCGCCACAGCTCTGTCTCTACCTCTGCAGCAGCTCCAGGCATTTAGTTTGCTATCTTGGAAGAAACCGTAGGGGGCTTCCAATACTCTCTCTGCTTCATTCCCTGTCTTTACAGATACACATACTGACTGCATCTATGGCACTTTGGACCGTCCTTTTTTAATTCTGCCACATTCTGTAACACAATAGGTTATTACTAAAGAGAACCGTTTAATTTGGCACCATACCTATCAAACGAACTGTAGCCAAACAAACCAAACGACAAAATGACAAAACAGCCTCCTGAATGTCAGAGAAAATCTGCACACGATGAAGGAGGAAGCACTTCCTAGGTAATGGTACTGCTTCTGTAAGCATTTAATACCATGCCCCATTTCCAGTTGAGTAAATTAGAAAATATATATGGCACAGTTGAGAAATAATGCACAGTTAGATCTAAATAGTTTAAGCAGTGATGAAATGGCTTTACAGATTGATTTTTGTAATCATAGACTAATGACTGTTTCACAAATAACAGGCATGTTACAGTGACTGTCATTGACATTCTATTATTTAAGGGATTTTAAAAAAAAAAAATGATGGTGTTTTTAATGTCTAAAGTCACATAACATGGGTTATGTTTTCGTTTAAAAAATGAGAGTTGAGGTTTATCTGGGATATTTTATAGAGGTCTACAGGATCATACTGGCTTCCTTTGGTATGCTCCAAAAAGTACAGATAAAAAATGACTAAATGGGTATGCAGTACAATTGAAACAATTCAATGAAGAAATAATTATTAGCGATGCTTGTCTGATGTTTTTTGTTGTTGTTTGTTTGTTTTTTCAAAACTATAAGTAGTCTTCTATCATATGTTATCACATAGACTGTATATACAGTGGCTTGCAAAAGTATTCGGCCCCCTTGAACTCTTCCACATTTTGTCACATTACAGCCACAAACATGAATCAATTTTATTGGAATTCCATGTCGAAGACCAATACAAAGTGATGTACACGTGAGAAGTGGAACGAAAATCAGACACGATTCCAAACATTTTTTACAAATAAATAACTGCAAAGTGGGGTGTGCGTAATTATTCAGCCCCCTTTGGTCTGAGTGCAGTCAGTTGCCCATAGACATTGCCTGATAAGTGCTAATGACTAAATAGAGTGCACCTGTGTGTAATCTAATGTCAGTACAAATACAGCTGCTCTGTGACGGCCTCAGAGGTTGTCTAAGAGAATATTGGGAGCAACAACACCATGAAGTCCATGAGATCTACAGCTCAGGTGGGGGAATCTGTCCATAGGACAACTATTAGTGGTGCACTGCACAAAGTTGGCCTTTATGGAAGAGTAGCAAGAAGAAAGCCATTGTTAAAAGAAA
>VVHJ01037723.1:0-21912 GCA_015107715.1 Tylochromis polylepis
ACTTGTGACTTGACTTGGACTTGAACCTGGTTACTTGAAAAGACTTGATATTTTACCCCAAATCTAAACGTTTCTTCTTAACACTGTATGTGTGTGTGCGTGAGCTGCAGCACAGCCAATTAAATTAACCAGATTTTTAAAAACAAACAATCCACAAAAAAAAACCGGTCAAGCCAAAAATTTTTCATTGAATGTTTATTCTGTGAATTTATAGTTTAGAGAAAGACTATTCTTGCAGCTAAGTTTAATTGAGCTGTATATTATAGAGGTGCAATTTCAAAATTTGTGTATATTTTATAAGTTCACTTGTTTCATCAGGTGTTGAGATAAACGCAGATTTAAAAAAGAACACATGATCTATTATTTACATTTAACATATAATTGCAACTTTTTTTTTTTTTTTTTAAAGACTCGAAAAGACTTGAAATTCAAAGTTTTGGACTTGGAGCTTGACTTGAGAGTTGTCCGTTTTGACTTGAGACTTGACTCTGACTTGAGGATAAAGACTTGAGACTTACTTGAGACTTGCAAAACAATGACTTGGTCCCACCTCTGGTAGATTTGCTCACAAATAAATGAACAGTCTCTAATTTTTATGCTAGTTTTCTTTTCATGGAGAATGGCTTTACAGAATCTTTCTAAATCTTTTAAGTTTTTTGGTTGTGGCTTGGCAGTTCAAAGCATCAGTTCCCTCCACAGATTTTCTACAGGACTGAGGTCTGGAGACTGGCTAGGCCACTCCATGAGCTTAACATGCTTGTTCTCGAAACTGTTAATTTCTTTGCAATTGAACAAATGTATTAATTCAGCAGAGGATGAGATAATTATTTCCCCCACTGTATATTTGGAAACATTTTAAGATTATCTCAGGTTGTGCAAAAATCCCAAAAAGTCAGTACTTTTGGCTTGGCTGAGGAAGTACTTTGTTTCTGGTTACTTAACCGCACATTTTTATTGCTGATCAAACAGAGTTGGTTCGGTCAACTGCAGCAGTTTCTGTCTAGTTGCTAGTAGAATTTTCTCAGCGTCGGTCAGACCCCTTAAGATAACAGTTTGTAGACACAAATAACTGTGTTATCCTGTGATCCTGTTAAATTAACCATCTATTATAACATTACAGACATGTGGCTCTACCCCCTTTTCTCAGCTATGCCTGGGTTCATCTCATTGTGTTCACTAGGATATCTGAAAGGATGGCATTCCTGTATATTTGTATATCGTGTTAAAATTTATACTGGTGTTATAGTGGATAATATAACATGACACAGCCCTGTGTGCAGACTATCTTATGCCAGTGTTAGTGAGTCAAGAATAAATGAAGGAATTATCCTCATTTTTTTCTCTGTAGGATACAGTGACTTGGACATGGCAAGGATTGAAGTCGTGAGTGTACTTTATACATGCTTTATACAGTTTTGCCTCTTCCAGTATACCATCATATGATCTAGAAGTATGCATGTATAAATATGCATATTTATCAATTGCGTGCATTTATAAATTGTTACTTTTATCTCAGCAAAGAAACATAATTATTGCACAGTTATATGGCTGCCTTATTTTACGACACTGTGGTTCTAATGAATGAATATGTATAACAGTTTTTCTGATTTGTATAATGTACAGGAAAACACTTCTGCTTTTAACACTGTGCCAGCCCTACACAACAGTAGAGATTGAGGTAAGAGACATTCTGATTTCTCTTAGTGTTTGTATATCATGAATTAGTTTAAAGAGTTGTAGTTGTTTTGGATATATCCTGTACTCAAAAGAACTCTTTAAGCTAAGGCTACCATTTGTTTTCTGCAAGAGGAGTTTTGGCATATGTTTTTTTTTTGGGTTTAAGCATACTTTCTGTTTGACTGTTCTATTAAACTTCTTATCTCTTTACATGTTTCCCAGTTCCTCCCACCTCATATCCCCACAGAGGAAGAGAGGAAAAGCCCTGCTCTGTTTGCCAACAGAGTACGAGAAACTATGGCCCAGTAAGTTTACATTAGTCTTAAGTGTATAATGTATTTTGTAAAGCAATTTATGATGCTTTTTTTGTTAAGAGGCTCTGTACAAATCCACATTACACTGCATATTGCTCAAATGCAAAGTGGAACAATTTACTATAGATGGTAAAAGTACTGTATAACTATTTAAAGAAGTAATAAATACAGTGTTATGCACATGCACATGAGACTAATAAGTTGATAAGAAAATAAACAAGTGGTCAGTATTGGAGAGTGAGTGCAATTTGTCAAACTAATTTTGCATTTTTTACTGTCTTTAGAACTATATCCTTGCACAGTGAATCTGGCTATTGCTTTGCTATAATCTTTGTGTGCCTCCTTTGCCTGCCATAGTGAGTTGATTAAACATCTGCAAACCTTCTATTTTTAGTGCTTTGGGTGTTCCTGTGACAGACCACACATATGAAGATTGCCGCCTGATGATCTCAGCTGGTGAGCTAACACTTCCAATGGAGGCTGGCCTGGTTGAGTTCACCAAAATTAGTCGCAAACTCAAGTAAGAACATTTACAGCATTACCAGTAAATGGAGTTAGTACTGACCCAATTCAGCTTCAAAGGGTTCTTATTGTTGTTAATGTTGATCATGATATAAACTGTCATCATTATGCTTTGTTCAACTAGTCTGAAGTGGGACAATATAAGGAAGGAACTTGACAGTTTCGCAGCCATGGCCAGCGCCTGTAAGGGAGGACGCATAACTATTGAGGAGTTTGCCAGTTTCTTAAAGCTTCCTGTCAGCCCAGTCCTCAAGGAGCTGTTTAGACTGTTTGACAGGGTGAGAGACTTGTATGTTACATATTTGTTAAATATTGTATGTTAAATATACCCGATGTTTGAAATCAACGGCACACTATCCTTTTCAGATATCACTGTAGCGTGGCACCACTTCACAAGGTTTTAAAACAGCCTGACGACAGTATTTGGCCTGGCTGGACCGATTGGCAAACTGTCCAAACGAATTACATGTAATAGATGGACACATTTGTATTTGAATACAAATGTGAATAATCAGTAAAATACTGAAGTTCATTTCCTGATAGCTGTAGTATTTATGTAAGTCTAGGCACTTTAGAAAAACTTCCCTTGCAAACCCTTAAAAAATATAACACCTTTTATATTTATTTGTATAAAGCTCTTAATATTCAACACACAGAATAATATTACTGATTATATTGCATCTGCATATCAAAGATATACCATGAAAGTAAAGCTCGGGGGACAGTTATGGAATGGCTTCAGAAGTTATACAACTTTAAAGAGGAAATTACCATCCAAGCTGTTAGGATGTCTTCCCTGGTATGTCCCAACAAAAACTCAAGTCAAAACATGGGATTAAACCATAAAGATTTATTTTATTATCTAGCTCAATAAGTTAAAAAAAAATCTATTTTTTTATTAGAAAATGCATGGTTACTATTTTTCCATCAGTAGAGAACTGTCCTCAGTTAAGCATTTGTCTGGAAATTATAAAATAGTGAAAATTAAAATGGCTTTAATAGGAAATAAACAATAAGAACACTATCAAAGCATCTAACAGGGTGTGTGAAATGAAATGAAAATATAAGACATTTCTGTGTCACAATGCTGCACCAGTTGGAGGGGGGAGGCTATTGAGTTACTTTCTGTTCTCTTATCTATGTTCAACACTTTCAATATGAGTCAGAGGGTATTCGTTTATTAAATACTGAATGTTACTTTGCCTCTGCATTTGTTTCTCAAATCACTATAGTAGTAAAGACTTAAGCAAATAGTATTGTCACTATTCCCAGATACCAAATAACAGCAGACAAGCACGTGCACCATAAATGATTAAATGCTATCCATCATAATAATCTGTACATTTAACAGCTCATGCATTCTTATTGAGCTCTCTCTCTTTGACCCTGGCTAGAATGGAGATGGCACCATAGACTTCAGAGAATATGTTATCGGTGTGAATATCCTGTGTAGGCCATCTAACACTGAGGATGTTCTCAAAATGGCTTTCCAGGTAACAAAGAAATAAAATTCTCATACTGATGTTTTCACACTAGGAACTGGATATTATGCAAATCTCTTGGAGTGAAGTGAGAAATATAACAACACCTCCTTTATTGACTCACCCAAGGTGGCTCTACTATGGTTTTTGCAAGACAAATTACCTTGAAGGGTATTTATACATTTGTTATTTTCCACACCTAATATGCTACTTCTATTGCATCATACATTTCCTATTGATAGTAGTTTTATCACTCTATCATGATAAACTACAGTAGTAGCTATGGAAGATATATCTGAGATGCTTAAACTATAACCTGTGACAACTTGTGTGAAGTATAAACAGTGCAACTAGCACTGGGGTATATGAAATATATACCCCAAAATATAAAAAGCATATACACTTTGCAAAAGAAATAAGCTAGATGCAAAAAATGACCAAATTTCAGATAAAATCAACCAGCCCAGCCCTTATTGTCTGTACAAAGCAGCAGCTGTAGCGCAGCAAGAACAGAGGCAGCATGCAATTCAGAGAGGCTTGGATAATGTCAGGCTAACAATGTGTGTCTGCTGTGAACATTTTGCTGACCATAAGGTCAAATGCAATTTGAACTTACTAATCAAAACTTACTTTCTCCTGCTTCATGTAACATCCAAGCAGATTACATTTGGAATCATTTAGAAAACTTTTTCGTGAAAGCCCTCACTCATTTCTCACTTTTTACTATCTTTCATGCAGCTTTTTGACACAGATGAAGATGAGAAAGTCACCCATGAAGAGTTTACTGCTCTGCTGTGCTCTGCTTTGGGTGTGTCAGATCTAAACATGACCAACCTTTTTGAAGCGATTGATGCCGATGGCTCTGGCTTCATTACCTTCAGTAAGTAGATTCTACTTGAAGAGAAAAGCCTAATACAAAGCTCCCGTTAGGTCTTGTGGCCTCTTATTTGATATTTTGCCAAGAAAATGTTAAATAAATAAATTGTTAAAAAAAAAAGTTCATTATTATTGTGTGTACAGCACCCTGTAGTTTTTCTGTGTTCTGATTCTTTAGATGAATTTCAAGAATTTGCTGCAACCCATCCTCAGTATGCCAAGCTCTTCACCACCTATCTGGAGCTTCAGAGATATCAAGCAATCCAAGAAGCAACCCCGGGTGATCTGGAACTTGCTGGTCAGCCCAGTTCAGAGGAAATACAGGAAGAGAGCACATCTGACAAAAAAGACGACTGAGATAGAGCATAACTGTGACTTTCATGTGACTTTACTGAAAAGAGAACTACAAGGCTGTTGCAGTGTTGTTAGCAAATTCGAGTCATTGCAACAGCAATGGTCATATATGGTGAAGTGCTTGCATTTTAAGGTTTTAAAAAGCTTTAATTTTCAATTTTAGTGCCTTATAGATATTTTTAAAAGCAACTTACCCCAAGATGTTTTCTGTCAGAAAGGGTTTGTGCCCATGAAAAGAAACACAAATGAGGTCTGTCACAGGAGGAAAATATGTCTGAAAACTGTTCATTGTTTTAAATAAGGTTTACACCATTTCTTCAGTCATCACTGTGGTTTTTGATGTTTTTGTTTAACTTGGTCTTGTCCTTTGACAGAGATGAACACAGCCTTGTGCACCTTATCCTTTGTCTTTGTAATTTTTTCTTTAACTGAGTGGGAAATCTTGCCAAACCAACACAAATTTTAAATGTAAGCAAAGAGTCCTTGTGCTTCTTTGTTACAGTATAATTAGAGTACAGTAAGCAACCCAGAGATGTTCTGTTTTAAAATTTTGTCTACAGTGAGCATAGATGCTGTGCATTACAACTCCCCCCAGCGCTCAGGGACGCAGAACTTGTAACTCAGCTGTATAATTAGCCAGAAGTTTGCTTTGCATGTGTATCTATTTGCATTTCTACTGAAGATTGTTGTTGCTGAGACAGCACCATGTCTGTGCAGCTTTAAGTTTACTAAAGCAAATCAACCACTGAAAATAGGGCAATTTGTGAGCAAAAAGGCAACGGTGCTTCTACACAACAGCATATTCCAGTGGGGTATGCTTTCAGATCAGATTAACTAGAGGCATTGTTATTTATTTAGTGGCCTGTATTGCAATTATGTTTTGCTTTTTGTTAACACTGCAAAATTTTATTTTTAAAATAAAACGAGAACGCAATCCTCTTTGCCATTTTTTTTTATTCATCACAGAGGAAACTTGTAATGACTTTCATAGACTTTGTTTCTATTAAGGCATCAGTGTAATAAACAGGCTACAGCAGAACTGCTGGTTTTCCAGAATCACCACAAGGTGCCAGTAGTTACCCATTACAGTTCTGTTGTGTGTGCCTTTTTTCTTCATTCACTTGCCTGAGTTAAAATACCTTGTGTCTATTTTGACTGTACCTTACTTTGATGTTGGTGCTAGACAATAAGGTTTAATCTAGAGGAGGAATTAAAGGCAGGCATGTGCTGATAAAATTAGGTAAATATTTTTGTGCACGTTTGTAAGATTTACCTCATTACTGGCCAACATGGATAATTTTTAAGCTATAGATATCTATAGTATGATTAGTTTTTTTTTTTTTTATTACACTTGCTATGGATTTAAATATTAGAATTCTTTAAATCAGAGAACTAATTATGCAAATAAAATAAAGTCTTTGCATGTCTTGAAAGAATGTGTTATTATATATGCACTGTGTGTTACATTAGTTTTTTATGTGTCCACTTTTATCATTTAAGAATTCGTGGAATTTTCAGTTTACAAAAAAAGATTATAATCAGATAGCACTTATCATCTGGTAGATATTGATCCGTCAACTTATTGGTGAAAGTTTTGCTTTTAAATTTACCTTTGCTGAGACCTTAAGTTTTAGCACAATTGTGTGACCCTCCTCACCTGATCTCAGCAGAAAACAACCACTAAATGCAACTTTAGTCTTAATACAATTTTGGTTACTTTGTTCTCACATCTACAGAAACACAAAAGATGCACAGTCTTGCTTTATATGCACAGACAAGGCAGAAATGAGTGATGGAGAGCGGCCTCTTCATTAAAAGCCCGCTGTTACACAAACTGTGATTACCAACTGTGATTTCCACCTTCAATTTGTTTTAACCTTTTCAAACATACAGACGCTCATTTAATTTTAATCAAAACTGATGAGGTGGCATGGAATCAATTAAATCACATTGTTGCCGTGCTTACAACAGTGTGACTCCCTCCCTACCCCCAGCTTCTGCTCTTCTCTTTGGCCCCATCTCCCTCCATCCTCACACTTTCCTCTGGATGGTTCTTGTATATTGCTGTATCCATTTCAGCCATGCCTGCAGGGCAATCCTGTCGCAGTAGATTGTGGGAGAGATGTGTTGGTAATCTGATTTGGTCTCCTCAGGACCTGAGTGAGTGATCAGCCTCTGTTTGTGGATGCGAGCTGGACACAGGCCTCATACAGATGGGGGACTCACCGTGCCAAGCTGGAAGGAAAGGTCAAAACCGACAGGCCTCACTCCTAAATTAATGTGACTCAACTTTGGGCCTCAATTTAACCAAGCTGCCTTCTCAGGCAAAATCAGAACGAGGAATCAGTCTTGGCGGAGTTCCACTCTGCAAACTGAAATCCATCTGAAATCCATTTGGCGTATTTCAAAAACTTTAAGGATGATTTTTATGTAGCACTGACAGGTTTGACTTTCAGTATACAAGGAAAGACTCTAGTCCAAGCAACATCCCAAATATCATATTTTAACATCTACAAATGCATACAGTGTAGACATATCCAAATCCACATTTTGCTCACGTAACTCCAGAAACACAACAGAATAGGCTAATTCACTATCTGCTTTTATGTAATAATAATACTTAAAAAAAAAAAAAAAAGATGAAAAGTCATTGGCTTTGTTATTGGAAGGATGTTTTAGGAATCTTACATAAGAAGAAGAAATCAAAGTAACTTGTTCCTATAGAATCGACTTTCCTGATTGTAAAAACAGGATACCTGGGTGTGTGTATACATAGTTGTCTGACCCTCCTTCCTCTTGAGTGACGAACATGGACATAAGGTTTCAAAAACACAGTATTAACATTAGCTTACAAGTCAGAGGAGTGCACAAAAGTTCTGGCAAGAAGAGCTTGGCAGGCTGAAATACTGGAAATGTTTGGATGAAAGTACATAAAAGGTATTAATTCTTTTGCCCCAGCCATGCCTGAAATTAGGCCTTGAAAAGATAAAATGTAGGAAAAATGATAAAGTATAGGCTTTGATCTCTGGTTCACTACAAATGCCTTGTTCTTCCTGGTTGTATCAGTTGTAAAGTGGAGATTTTTTCCACTGATTCAGCATGGCGTAATGGGCTTTCACTTTGGGATGTGCTGCGTAGTTTATAAAAAACAAACAAAAACCAAAAAAAACAGTCTATGAATGTTTGGCAGCATTATGGCCCTCTGTAAAGATGAACCCACTGTTTAATCTGCTGTCAGTTCAGCTGTACTAAAGCCAGCTGGAAAAGCTGAACGTGATACAGGTGCTTGGTTCAACTGTAGCTCAGTGTAAATGTTTAATTTAATTCTGTTGGATGGTTTCCTCTCTAAACACTGGTATTTTGATTTAATACATTTTTACTGCGATTGGTGCACTCATTAGTACACACCTTCACAGCTCACATGTTGGACCACCCTTGACTTTTGCTAGCTTAAGCTTAGCAGCCTTTCTCCTTCAGCTCTTCAGGGAGTTCCTCCAAACTTCATTGTTACATTTCCTTATCGCACCAGATGACACCTTGTTGATTTTCATTCTCCTATTATTCTCTCAGAAAAGTGATTGTGCCTCATTTCCTGTGTGGTGGTTTATAGAAACAGTGAAGGTCTTGGTAAGGGCAAGGTTCAGGGAACCTTATAAAACATCAGTTATCCAGCGCCAGTATCTGCAGTGAAAGTTTGTTTTCTTGCTCAGTGTTCAGGGTGTTTCACATCTCTGTCTGATTTCCAGATGGTTCTTTGAACGAAGGGCAACAACCTTTCCTGCGTAACAGTCGAGGATGGGTCAGCATGAGGTTGAGAAAAAGAAATGTGTCTTTTATTTGTCAGTGATACTGGCCAACAAAAGTGTGAAAGTGTTTCTATTTTCCAAACAAACCCCAAGTAATGCCTAGACACTAACTTTCCTCCTCCTTTTCCTACTTGATTCCTATTGCCAAGAAAACTTGATCACATGTTATAGTGTTTACAACAGTTTCACACTATGTATTAAATACTATGTAATGGTTACATCATAGAAAAGAAGAAGTTGGAGGATGGAAATTGAAATGTGTCTCTTAGAGGAGATGTTAGTGCAGTCTGATTCTAATCTATAATTTGAAATTTTCTGTGAGACTTCCTGGTCAACTGTAGCCTTTTTCCAAACAGTAATCATGTCAATCAGCATGCTATTAGGCTTCCCCCTTTCAGGCCAATGATTACTACCCACAACTGAAGGGTGGAAAGGATGTGACCGACTGAAAGATAAAAGTCTTTTTGATATACTGATGAGGACTGATGAAGGACTTTTTAGAGACAATGACAGCACATTCTTACAGATTTTCTTTTGTGTGTACATGTTGGCTGAAGCTCTCTTTACTAGTCTGCATCTTTGGACGGTCTTAGACATAGTTTAAGGATTTGATGTGTGCTGCTCAGAACATGGCTCTCTGTCACCAGACATCTGACTCACACTGCTATTTCACTTACCAAATGTATACAGCAAGAAGGGAAAAAGACTTAACATTGCTGAAGTACTTAAATCTTTGCAGATACTACTAAAGCCTAGAGGGGAAAACTTAATGACACTCCTCCCTTAGTGAGGCCTGGAGAGATTTAAACCAGAGAGCCTTAAAGGGATGCAGAACAAAACAAACCCACTCAGTACTAATACCATGAAATGACTGCCATGTAGTAAAGACCTGGTAAGTTAAGTCTGAGGAATGACCACGTAAGAATTGCATTTTTGTTTTTATGTGTAAGGGCAAAGGTCCTTTACGTTAAAATTGTGGCCTATGGATTTACAAAATAGTCTGAAAATCTCATTTAATTTGAGTCATAAGTGTCTGTTTTGAACTTAATGATAAGGTAAGATAATAAATAATTTATTTGTCATTAAGGAACTGTTTATGACATTACCAAGACTGAAACTATTAAGTAATATGGGTGCATATGGCATTGTATGGAAATAAATGTTTGTGCAGTTTTAAAGGGCATCAGAAGGGAAAAAAAGGGCGAACGTAGGAAAGTCTTTGCTTTGCCCCCAACTAAATGTTCAGGTTAATTCTACAGGGTCATACTGTGGCAGCTGAGAGATTGCCTCTTCTTTCATTACAGTTTAAGCCTAAGGTCAATCAGGAAGAACCCAAACCTTAAGAATAAAAGAAGACCAAGGCAAAAGTGGAGGATAGAAGAGCACTTAAAAACTCCATGGATACAGGATAGACTGATTTGCCCATTCCCAGTATCTGACTTGCATTATGCACCTGCACTGCAAAAAAACTGTGAGGATTATTTCCTTTAAAATAAATGTGCTATTGTATGCTACTGAAGATGCCTTAAAATTTGAAGGAACCCACTTGTTGAAGGTACATCAGAACAAAACGCAGTACAAGCAATTTAGCTGATTGTGGTCAATTTTATTCTCGGCTGGAGATGGCATATTCAAATGTAACTGACATTGCAAAATAAAGTGCAAAAGAATAGAAGTAATTCAGAAGAAAACAGCAGTAATAACACATTATCCTACCTTGTTACCTGGTCCTTTGTCTTACCATCACTGCAGTTATTCAATCTTCACAAACAAAACGCCTCAAACCAGCCCTGTTAGGGTTTTTTAAAACAAGCACTGGAGAGCAAAGAGGACATTCATTGACTTTAATGGGATGAACTGATCAACCATATCTAATAGAAATCATTGCCCCTGGCAAAAGCTGCTTTAGAATTGAATTACACATGGGACACAATGCTTTTATGGCTTCTTAGAAAACTGTAATTCAATCTGTTTAGTGCAGAGAAGAAACAGATAAAGTCCAAATTAAAACATTAAAAAAAGTTTTGGTGTATGTGAAATTTACGTACTATAAAAACATGAAGGTAAAGTGATCATATGTCTCTCGGACAACGTTAAATCCAAACACCAAGTAGAAATGCAAATACATGCGCTATCTTTTTACCCCATTCTTATCACGGAAAACTTAATCATCAAATAAATCAGCATATTCTAACAAGTTTGTGTTGTGTACGTTTTGTCTGTTTGTTTTGCTCACATACTTGATTTGTAGAAAAGGTAATGCTTCATAGTTCGTACAAGTTTCGTTTCACATGGAACAATCTTACCGCGACTGTACAGTCGGATGTAGGCGTGCAGATTTACGAAAACTTGAACTATGACAAGCCAAAACGAAAAAAAAAAAAAATCATGCCAAGTCGACATCAAACTGGAGAGAAAGCGTTCAATTATGAAATATCACGTGGAAGGGAGAGAGGAAAGCGATTTAAAAGCTCGCATTTTATATCGTCTCTGCTGGAGAAGGCGAGCCTTAAAGTTCCTTCAGAATGGGCAGTCTTCCCTCAGAAGCATCTGGACAACAACAGTATCGGGTCATAGAGTCGTGTCCTTAACTTTACCAAGTATGGGGGAAAATCCTTTTATTTATTCAGGACTTTAAATTGCGTTAGCAACAATGGCATTCAACCATTTATCTTTTTTTTTTTTTTTTTAAATTATCCTTATGGGTAATGTTTTAAGTAATTGTTAAGTAGAATGTTCAGCGCACAATGCGCTCAGTGCGCTCGGTGACGTAGCGAGGATTTTACTCTGAAGTATGCCTCACTTGTCACCTGTTACTTCTCACTACATCAGATTCCATAGGCATTTTTTTCCTTAATGGTTTACTAATAATAGTAACTCAGATTCAATAGGTCTGTTTCCTACAGGACGAATAAAGTCGCCTTTTCATCTTCGCAGTTCTAAGAAGTTTCCCGCTGTGCGTAACTGAAACTTTACGCACGAACACCAGTTCTCTCTAAACTCTGTTCTTCTTTTCCTTCCTTTTCAGCCCATGTACACGGGAGCATCACCTGTGGTGTCGGCGGAGAACACTTGCGTATCCGCTTCTTGCCGGCGGTATAGCGGTCCTTATTCAAGCGCACCGACCCAGACCATTAGCTCCACCAGAACTCGCGGGGGGCCGTGAGAGCGCCGCGCCACCGTGTGCTTCGTACTCACTGCAGAGAAGATGAATATCCAGGTTATGCCAGAACACAAGCTCTCATCGGTGGTCCCAATGAAACAGTGCAATGTGGAGAAAAAAGAGGTAGAACTGATTCTAGTGAAGGATCAGAACGGCGTCCAGTACACTAATTCCTCGATCATTCCCACCAATGGTCATCGCGTAGGTCCACCCGGATCCTCCTCCGAGGACAACCGAGAAACTTGGGGCAAGAAAATAGACTTTCTCCTGTCGGTTATTGGCTTCGCGGTGGACCTGGCTAATGTCTGGAGATTTCCTTACTTGTGCTACAAAAATGGAGGGGGTGAGTACGTGGGCTCTGTTTCTAGAAAGTGTGAATATAAAGATGCTTATTTTTTTTTAATTACCAGACTGACCTTCAGATTCTGTCACTAAATAGTTGTAATGTAACAACAAAGAACGGATTGACAGCGAAAATAAACTACAAATTACCCCAGGTGCCCTTAGTAGATTTTCTTCTGTACTGCTGTTCCTTTATTGATGATGATGATGATATGTGTAAGTAAAGTTTGTGTAGATCTGGTTTTTATTATTTATGTTTATTTCCTAAATAAATAAAGTAAATGTCCTTTAATGAACTTAGCTGATGACAAGACATAAAATTCATGATTTGAAACTGTCAGATAATTAATGAAAAGTGAGGACAAATTAAACTGGCTTGTGGTTCCTCATAAATTCTGGGGACAAGATAATCAACATAAAATAAACCCCTTTCTTTCTTTCTTTCTTTCTTTCTTTCTTTTTTTTTTACAAAACTACTGAACACTGCATTGATGCTATACAGTAGTGAGAGAAAAAAAGTACAGTGTGTGGTTAAACAAAGGAATGTAAAACAAAGTGTTTTACCTTCAACACTCATGACAACAGAGTGCTCACTAGAACGTGTGCCCTGTCCTATGTTTGTCTGCATATGCATTCACACCATGTTGTGGTCTGTGTTCTCGGTGGTCACCTCTACCACCGACCTGTCAATCATATAGGCCCTCAGCAAAATGTATTCATTATTGTGGATAATGTGTCAGTTGTGATGGACAATGTCAAGAACAATTCAATTGTGAGAGGTTGTTTCCATTTTGGTGGGTGTGCTACTGAGGCACAGCATGAAAATAGCCATGAGCCATCCCACTTTTATGTTATGGTGTGTGGCTTTTACAAGTATGTTGAGCCCCCCACCACTTCCTTTCCCCTTTTCTTTTTGGATATTGTGTTTTGTTTGGCACTTATTTCACTATCAGGCACCCTTGTTAGTGTTTTTAAAAAAATATTTAAATGATATTATTTCTCTCCTTCCAGGTGCCTTTTTGATTCCCTATATTCTTTTCCTGTTCATTGCCGGGATGCCATTGTTCTACATGGAGCTTGCCTTAGGCCAATATAACAGAGAAGGAGCAGCTACGGTTTGGAAAATATGTCCCGTCTTTAAAGGTGAACTGTGACACACCCAAACACAGAGACACTCTACAGTTACCTGCACAACTACATGTGCGACCATGCATGCCTATATACTTCACCCTTCACTGATCTCCTAATCTGTGTACCTGCTTTGGTCATGTTCTTTTTGATTCTGTTCAGTGTCTTGCCCTTTAATTTTGTCCATCTGTTCCTGTCCTTTCACCCTCAGAGGTGCATAGTGTCACTTTAAACTAGTGTCTGTCACATTGGCTCTTTCATCTCTCTGTATTTTCTTTAATCCCTCGCCTATTGTACTTCCAACCTTGCAGCCTTCTGCAAATGTCAACTTTCCATGAGTGAAACAAAGCCACACTAGGCCAGTGTTAACAGTATACTAAGGAAAATAGATGATTACGAGTTAATCACTCAGACAGAAACACGCTGAAACATCTCCAATAAAACTTGGTCTATTTTAGATTTACAGAGAAGGACTGTGACTTCACTGGAGTTTGCAGATAGCTTAAAACCTTTAATTTATTTGTCAAAATGAACTCATTATCACCAAAATGACAAGTGCTTTTCATATTATGTAAACCAACTGTAGCAACTCAGAATGTTTAGATATTTTGTCAGAATAAGTGAATTGTTTTTCTCTCCTTGTATTTTTTTTCCAAAGGCTTGCCCTCCATGTTTTCACTGGCACTGATTCCCTACTGTTATCTTTATGAGGATAACTGACTGCCAATATGTGCCAAAATCTTCAGATGCTGATTTCAAGAGCTCTTTGCAAAGCAAAAGCAAAATTCTGCAATGGTATTACAACACAGTTAAAACAAAAATCCACAGCAGTGCAGAAAATATGTAGATAGTTATTACCTAAAAACAAAACCGATCTACAGTGGGCAATAGTATGCTACAATAACAAAATAGTCTGAATAGCCAGTGGACATTGTTTGGCCACAGATTTTCATAGATCTTAGGCCTTATAATAAAGTTTACATGCTCTCCCTTGCAATCTAACAGTGAAAGAACCACAGTTAGACTAAGTCCATCACTATTACCTGCATGAATAAATCATCTTCTGGATCTTCATAGCAACACTTCAGTGTGGCAACATGTTGCTACTCTGCCACATGTTATTATGTATCTTACTGTTCACCGAGGTAGGTTGTTGCCTTCATATAACGTTTATATAAGCAGACTACTCTATATTCACATATTGTTGTGACTCTGGTGTCAGAAGCTTTAGAACTTTGTTTTACAGTACTCATACAGATGACTTACACTTGTGCTCTTGGCAAACTTTAAATATTAGTAGACTAGTGTGCACCTGATGACTTAGACAATGAAATATTTAGGAGAATAAAACTAATCAACTGAGAAGAAACCTAATCTTTTTTTAATCACAATGGCTTATGCAACCAATAACTATTTAAACTTCAGACATTTGACAAAATGTACAAAAACAGCTAATATAAAAATCAAAAAGTTGAACAAGTAAAGGAGGTATTACAACATGTATCTTCAAAAACTGTCAGAGAAATCCCTCTGTCTCCGCTGTTAAAACAGCACGAGTGACTGCTTTTGTTGGCTTTTGTGCTAAGGCGGATTTGTTTTTTTTCCTGTGTAGAATGAGTGGGTGATGGGTTTATGGGCTTCTCTTTTTCACGTAAGGACATTACATTCCAGAGTAGGCAAAATAACCCACCCAGAATCCATGAAAATATACTGGATATAATTTTGTGTGTGTGGACAGTATTTCTGTTTTCAAAAAATTGGTAAATTTGCAGTTATGTGTATTTACCATTTACTCCAGTCCCAGTGAAAAAATATCGGTGCAGCTCATGGCAATGAGAAAAAGATCAAACAAAAACTTGGGTATGTCTGCAACCCCTTGTGCTTATTTGCCCGCGCTACCCATTGTTTGTTGATTATATCGCATTTTCTTGAGTAATGGGTGAAATCTACCTCATTTTCCATTATTTGTTTCTTATACTACCTGCTATATACGCATATTTTTACAAATTATCTTGAAAAAAATCCCATTGTAATACTGATACACTAGAGTGTTTTTTTTTTGTTTTTTGTTTTTTTATAAAGAACTTGACAACTGCATGAATTCCATATTGTGAGAGTAAGCCACAATTTCTTTCTCATTAATAACCCAATGTTCCCTAGGTGTGGGCTACACTGTGATTCTCATAGCCCTGTATGTTGGCTTCTACTACAATGTCATCATTGCTTGGTCACTCCACTACCTGTTCTCCTCCATGACTACGGAGCTGCCATGGCTCAATTGTGGGAACATCTGGAATAGTGAGAACTGCACTGAACCCCAAAAAATCAATAGATCTCATCATTCCAGTGAGGACGGATACAAGAATACCCCAGCAGCAGAATACTATTCGTAAGTGAATTCTGAAATTAATTTGTCAGACAATAAACTGTTTAGAGTACTGGATTTTGATAAAACTGAAAATGGACAGACTTTTTAAAAATTCAGAGCAAAGGAGTATCGTAGCATCTAACTTTTTTGATGAGTGACTAAATCATTGGATTAAAAATCAGAAGCATGTATGACATTTCATCTACATCTGATTTTTAGTAAAACTGTTATGAAAATGTCAAGGCTAAATATATATTGAGTATATAGAGTAAATTAAATAGTAAAGCAGTAAATAGTAAATGTGAAAAATGTAGTGATCTTCATCACAGTATTGCATATAGATAGTACTTTTTAGTTGATGACAAGGCTTTAGCTGTATAAACATGAAGCTACTGTCTTCATAAGACAGTGTTTAAATGTTTTTTTTCATTCAAAACTCAAGTATTTGGTTCTTTTGTGTTGCTTTTTTATTAGATGCAATTAGCCTGAGTCAGTAAAATGAATACAATATAATGATTTACATATGAACAATGACATATGGAAGTGAAGCATTCTAGTTTTGAAGTTGTTCTCTCAAAAACAGTAGAATAGCATGTACACCTGGCTAAAATAATCCAAGTACTACCTATGGAGAGAAACTACCAGTCATGGAAACATGGGTAGAGGACATCATAATGTAAAAGGCTTAAACAAAAAAAAAGTTGAAATGCACTCTTTGAAGTGAATGAAAAAGCTCCATCTGTTTATACTTCAAAGACAGCCAGTTCTTCCCTAGCTTCTGTGAAGACTGACTGTGCAGTCCAGAGGAAGTCTGTGAAATGATTTGGACAATACAAGGGACACATGCTAAGCATGACGCACAGAACGCATTGACCGTGCAACATAGCCAGTGAGCTTTTCCAGAGGTTTCACTCCCATTCAGCTGAGCATGTATGTTTATTTAATCAGTATCCATGGTTATCTTTCAAACTTCAGGAACCCTCAAACTTGATTTATTTGCAAGTATCAAAACACTTATTATTTAACACAAAGAGGTCAGTATTTACATGCAGGCTCTAGCCTTTTGGATTACGTCAGATCCTCAAAGAAGTGATGCAATATCACTTAAAGCATAGACAGGCTCCATAAAACCACGACTCAGAATATATAGTCCTCATGTATTATTGAACTTCATTCACAGACAACAGACAACAATAGGGTACTTTAAGACAGATCTTGCACTGCAGGGGACAATAAATCCTCCTGCTTACAGCTAGCTTTGAACACAGGAGCAATGCCAAAGCACAGCATGAGGAAGGCCAACTGAGTCAACAGTTCTCTTGCTTCACCTTTTGAGCTTAGTTTGTAAAATGAACATAGTGTGTCTCAAAATTCAACAGGAAAACAAACTCTAAAATATAATGCCTTCACAAACTTTACATGGCAGAGTTTAGGTTCACCAACCTAAGTGTCTAATACAGTATTTCAGTACAGTACATTATAGGCAGAAGACACAAAGCATGTACACATATCATCAACCAATTAAGTTGATATGTCAAATATTTTAGGAAGTAGTTGTCAGTCGATTATTCTTTGGTGTAGGGTAATACCAGCCTGTTTATTGGTTATTTTCAACTGAAAATTAAAAAAAAATCCTGTTTATTGGTACAGCCTGTAGATTTTTGTACCTTCATACAAACACTAAAATATCTCAGGAAGACCTAAAAAGTGTTTAATAATAACTCATTTGGGCTTTGTCACCTCACTGTTACCTTTCCTGCAAACATTTGATGGAATTTTATTATAGCGTAAAATAACGATTTTCTAACTATTGTTTATTTTGGTTTTTCCATTAAATAAAATTTTTATCAAAGCTCTTCTTGAACCAAGTCTTTCCATTTGACAGCTATCTTGTCAATGGCTCAAATCAGATTCCAGACATAATTAACATATTTGACTTATGAGAGTATTGATCCAAAACCATGTGATTCATGTTGTTACTGAGGCAAGAAAAAGAGAAAAGAAAGTACACTTGGTGATATCAAACTGAATTTTAAATCATGTAACAGGGTTAGCTTGGAAGACGTCAGCTGCAGGAGTTACGTAAGGACAGCCAAAAACACCATTTCTGCCAAAAAATCTGACCTGGGAACATGAGATTTGCTGGGCATTCCTCTGTGATTAATATGATAACTTTTACAGAATCAGATCAAAGAAACCTCCCAAATGTTAAATTCCCAGATCACCAAATCATTTCAATTACCATAAAAAAGGTATCTTTGCTGTCTCATTGCTTAAAGCCATACATATCAAAAAACCACTGGCTTTCACTTAATATTTAGTCTACTAGTTTGGTTCAAAATACTTCTGAAAAACAGATTTGGGAAGCACTTTCTCCTTAGACAATTCCAAATTAGTATTTCTGTCATTTCTGAATAAAATAACATAATGACTAGCCTTTGTTTAAAAAAAATAAATAAAAACTTGTAAGAAATATGAAACTCTTCTCCATCTGGTCTGTGCTGTAATTTGATTTTTAATCTTTCAATAATATTACAGCGTGATTCCTCTTATAACGACAATTTCCTTTTCAGAAAGAGGAACACAATGACAACTCACTCTCTTTATCCCTGTTTTTGGTCTCTACCAACTCCTGAGGCAAATATCTGGCACATTAGATGTGATTCTATACTTTTTTGCTGGCTATATAACACTAACCGCGAAAAGTGAACCAAAGCAATAAAATGAAGCAGAGCTGAAAAATTAGTGGATTCTTTCAGTTGATTCAAAATGTCATATTAGCAATTCAAAATAAGAGCCAGCATCCAATGATACATTGTATGTCGTGTGTCTACACTACTTCACACAATCCAGTTTTCTTCTTAATTCACTTTTGTTCCTTTTTTCTTAGATTTGTTGGTCCCAGACTTAGTACAAAGGCTTTGGGCACACACTAGGCTCCATCTTTAAGTCTCCCTGATGACAAGTGTAATCAGACATGATTGGACGTGATTCATTAGACCTGATTAAAGACAGATTCTGTAAAAAAAAATACGTTCCATGTTTTACTCCTGTCAGAGTATATTATTAACATAAATGATGAGCTTATCAACCAAAGTCACAACTAGAAATATTTTTTTAAGTCAGCAACACTAACTCCTTTCATTATCATGCACAATATCTATTCTCTACAGATCTAGCCTGAAGCAATCACATCTGATGTCATGTCAAGGATAACTAGACTTGATAAATAGCCCTCATTTGAACAAAAATATCTAATTTCACAGACACTTGAAGAAACTGCTTTTGCTTCTGCCGCACATGTGAATTTAATATTTGTTGAAATAATTGTTCTAAAATAGCAAGGATAGAATCACATGTAATGTATTAACTAAAGCAGATTCAAATTAAATAGAGGTGTAATTTGACACTCAGGACTTTAGTCCTTCATATTTGGTTAATTTTACATGTCCTTTTTCTAATTTTTTAACCAACTTGAAAACCAGGCTGAATGTAAAGTAGTGTGCTAGCTTCATATATACAGAGATGATTAATGGTAACAGTGAGTGTTGGGATAGCAGAACAACTGGCTTAGTGAATGACGATAAGACTAAATGTGTTTAGAGTAACTCGGCCAAAGGGACCTGGATTTATGTTATAGTGCGCATGTACTGGCAGTGCTTTATCAATGCTATCAGATGAGCAAGGAGGCTCTGGGGCATTACAGCACAACACTAAGACAAGGCCTACAGGCCAGGCTGAGACTCTCAGCTTATCTCCTCAAATAAACTGATGTCTTCACACGAGCATCTTCTTCCCCAAAGACCATATAGCTTTGAATATATTATCTGAAGAAGATAAGCAAATGTCTTTCTCTGAACATTCTTCAGTTTGCATGTCCTTGAGGATTTTTGTGTCGGGCTGTTGTGTAAGCAACCTGAATATCAGATCCAAATCCAGTTCCACTGCTTATCAGCTTATAACATCGCATGCCAATTAAATTGTATCTTTCTTGAGGAAAGTCTTAGGGCAAATGTGACAGGAACAAAAGTGTTTTTAAATGTTTTACTGCACGATATTGATATCCAATTAAAATCAAACCAACTCCCAGTACTTATCAGCTCTGGAGCAACATCTAACAATTTATAACATCATGACCTGGCTTGTGTTTGGGTTGTTGCCCATCACAAGCACTCATTGGGGCAGACTGATCTCTTGGGGTCCCACGGATGCAGAATCTTAAACTGATGCATTTTTCATGCACTCCAACAACCACTTCCTTTCCCAGTGTTTTTGAGTAGATCTAAAGATTTTTTTAAAATTATTATTTTAAATAAATTCCAGACGTTGCAACCACACCTAAAAAGAGCAAAACCAGCATATTAAAGCATTGTTTATATTAATTTATGGTTCATCTATTGTCTTAATCTAAAGAGAAAATCACAATTTTCTATATTCTTCAGCCAAACTGTAATTATTTCTTAGTGACAGTAATGAATATTGGTGTTTATAACTGTATAAAAACAGATATTCATAATGTCTGTGTAGGTTCTCATTTATCCAGGTCATGGTAGTCTAAGGAGCTTGGAAAGAAAGTGACTGGGCTTCTTTACCTAAGGAACTTTAAAAAATTCAGTTGCTTTCTTTCCATGCTCCTTAGAAGACATTCATAATCAATCCAATATTATGTGGCACTTTTATAAGCTAAGGGGTCTATTTGGTTAACAATAAAAGAAAGATTTGGATCTCATGAGTTTATCCATCTACTGTATGCCCAATGTGTAGTCTTATAAACTTTGCCCATAATTAATTTTACAAAATCAAGAAAAGTCACTGTAAAGATTCAGAAGAAAATGCACTCATAAAGAAATTGTCATCTCATTTAACTCCTCTATAACTTAAATTTGCCAATTTTTTAAAAATTGTTTTTAAACAGCAATGTGCTGGAAGACATATTAATGTTTTAGGAAGACATACAGTCCCAATCAAAAGTTTAAGGCCACTTGAAAAATGGCAAAAAAAATCATATTTTGCATGGTCGGATCTTAACAAGGTTCCAAGTAGAGCTTCAACATGCAACAATAAGAAATGGGGGTGAGAGGAAACATTTTTTTGAGCATGCAGTTTATTGAAAACAACGCTTAAACTGAAACAGGTTGTTTTACAGTTGATCAAGAGTTTAGGACCACATGCCTTTAAAAGGCCAAATCTGTGCAAAAATGTGGATTCATTGTCATTTTCTGTCAGGTAGTCACACTGTCATAAGGTTCTGATGGCAAAGGCAAAAAAACGTTCCCTTTTTGAACGTGGTTGGGTTGTTGAACTGCATAAGCAGGGTCTCTCACAGCACGCCATCGTTGCTGAGGTGGGATGCAGTAAGACAGGAATTTGGAATTTCTTAAATGATCCTGAGGGTTATGGAACAAAAAAGTCAAGTGGAAGACCCCAAGAAAATTCACCAGCACTGAGCTGGGGATCCAGTTGGCTGTCTGTCAAGACATTGGATGATCCTCGACCCAAATTAAGGCCATTACTGGTGTCGACTGCAGCCCCATAACCATCAGACGGCATCTGAGACTGAAGGGCTTCAAAAACAAAAAAAACGTCTTCAAAGGCCTCGTCTCCTTGAACGTCACAGAACTGACCGTTTGAACTTTGCAAGAGAGCACCGAACATGGGACACTGAAAGGTGGAAGAAAGGTTTATTCTCTGCTGCCAAAAAATTTTACCTTAATGGTCCTGATGGTTTCCAACGTTACTGGCATGACAAGCAGAGCCCACCTGAGATGTTTTCTAAATGTCACAGTGGAGGAGGCGCCATAATGGTCTGGGGTGCTTTTTCCTTCAGTGGAACAATGGAGCTTCAGGAGGTGCAGGGGCGTCAAACGGCCTCTGGCTATGT
>VVHJ01037724.1:0-13074 GCA_015107715.1 Tylochromis polylepis
TTCCTCTGCATCACTCTCACATACAGCATCTCCTTGTGTAAAGTGCGCCGAATGGTTGAACGATGCACAGTGACTCCATCTGCTGCAAGATGATGTTGTAGGTCTTTGGTGCTGGTCTGTGGGTTGACTCTGACTGTTCTCACCATTCGTCGCTTCTGTCTATCTGAGATTTTTCTTGGTCTGCCACTTCGAGCCTTAACTTGAACTGAGCCTGTGGTCTTCCATTTCCTCAATATGTTCCTAACTGTGGAAACAGACAGCTTAAATCTCTGAGACAGCTTTCTGTATCCTTCCCCTAAACCATGATGGTGAACAATCTTTGTCTTCAGGTCATTTGAGAGTTGTTTTGAGACCCCCATGTTGCTACTCTTCAGAGAAAATTAAAAGAGGAGGGAAACTTACAATTGACCCCCTTAAATCCTCTTTCTCATGATTGGAGTCACTTGTGTATGTAGGTCAATGGTCAATGAGCTTACCAAACAAATTTTGTCTTCCACTAATTAGTGCTAAAGGTATTCAAATCAATAAAATGACAAGGGTGCCCAAATTTATGCACCTGCCTAATTTTTTTAAGTAACTATTGCACACTTTCTGTAAATCCTATAAACTTCATTTCACTTCTCAAATATCACTGTGTTCGTCTGCTATATGATATATTTAAATGAAATTGCTGATCCAAACAACCAACCAATACTATAAAGAAAAATCATGAAAATTATCAGGGGTGCCCAAACTTTTGCATACCATTGTATTATTATTGGCAAAAAGTATTCAGTCACCCATCCAAATCATTGAATTCAGCCCTTCCAAATACTTTCATGGCCACAGGTATATAAAATCAAACAACTACAAACATTTGTGAAAGAATGGGTAGCTCTCAGGAGCTAGGTGAGAGTACCAGCGTGGTAACATCATGCCAGGAAGCCACCTGTGCAGCAAGTCCAGTTGTGAAATTTCCTCGTTATTAAATATTCCTGTTAAATATAACTGTTTGAGTGACAAGTCACACTTCTCTGTCTGGCAATCCAATGGACAAGTCTGAATTTGGCAGCTGCCAGGAGAACGATACTTGTCTGACTGCAATGTACCAAGTGTTAAGTTTGGTGGAGGGGGGATTATGGTGTGGGGTTGGTTTTTCAGGAGTTGGGCTTAGCCCCTTAGTTCCAGTGAAAGGAACTCTTAATGTTTCAGCATACTGAGATATTTGGGACAATTTCATGCCCCCAACTTTGGGGGAACAGTTTGGGGATGGACCCTTCCTGTTCCAACATAACTGTGCACCACTGCACAAAGCAAGTTCTGACCTCAACCTGAAAGAACACCTTTGGGATGAATCAGTGAGGAGACCGTGAGCCAGGCTCTCTTTACTAACATCAGTGTCCATCTGATAAATGCACTTCTGGGAGAACGGTCAAAAATTCCCATAAACAAGCTCCTAAACTTGTGGAAAGCCTTCCCAGAAGAGTTGAAGCTGTTTAACTAGAAATGGTGGTATGTGAAAAATCAGTTTTCCCTTTGTTTTGTTTGTTTGGAGGTTGTTGTTTTTTTTAATATACCGTGTTGATAATCTCTATTTGTCAAACTAAAATCAGGCCCTTTTTTTGTAGAAGCAGATGTAGGTAATAGATTTAGTTGTTGCTCTTCATTCACTTATATTCATTGAGAACTGTCTCACAAGCACTCTTGGCTGAATAGCAGCCCGTTTCTGGAGTAATTTCCTCAGTGTTATTCACAGGAAGTGCAATGGTTCTTCCCAAGCAGATGAGTATTTTGTAGCAACATAATCAGCTCCCTCATTAGTGAGTGTCTCGTCTTGTGGACTGTAGCTGGTTCTTCTGGTGAACTTAGTTTTGTTGCATTTGCTAAGAAGGGCTGGGGCTACCTGGTTAGCAGCAACTGAATGCTCCGAGCAGAAAACGAGGGCTTTGCCTGCTAGTAAAATGAGCGAGAGTGTACTCTGGTTGCTGTAAGCACACACTGTGTCGCGTCTTTGTGTGGGAAACACCGCAGAGACACCGCTCTTATCACCAGCAATGGCCTTTCACACAGAAATGAGGTCAGTTTGACACAGATTCAGGTTTGCTCGCTGTGCAGGCCAGTATATTAAAACTCAAAACGCTGAGTCAAATGACCCAGGATCATGACAGCATGAGTTCAAAATTTAACCCTTGTCTGAGAAGATGACTTTGAACAGACTATCAACCAAATTTGAGTCAGGTAAAGTTTTCTAACTTGAAGGGCTTCTGATGTGAATTTCATCTCCCAGCGTAGTCCTTGCATCATCACTTTTTCATAAAGTTATTGAAGCTCCTGCCCGTGGTACCAGGCTGTCTTCAGATCCGTGCAATAGCACATCACTATTGTACTATTGCACATGTCAATATTACACTACAGTTAATTTATAACTAGCTCGGCAGCTGATTTCTTTTGATAATACTTTAAAGATGTAACAGATTTTGAGGTCACCTTATACAAAAGTGACAAGATATTCCACATCCTAAAAGCATAGCTTTAAAAATGAGACATTTTATAAAGATTTGATTTTATTTGAAGAATAGTTCAGAGGTCCAAAGTAATGTCATTTTTAACATCCTCATATATCATTCCCTCTATGCCTATATCTTGTCAATATAAACAATGGCAGAAAGAAACTGTTTTAAATGGCTCTATGTGGCATTATTATCATTTGAAGGAGAGGTTGGAGGTCAAATTTGAATTTAAATCTTTATACAGTACTTTCTATATTTTGTCAATATAAACCATACTTTCTAAGTAAATCATATAAATCATAGTTTCTAAGTTATAAGGCTTTATATCAATTTTTGACCAATAAATCATTCGAGTTGATCTTGATGACCTGGGTGGATGTAAACCAAATTATAATAGACTGTTAACATGACCCCACTCGGCACTCCTACAAAGTTTTATCAGAGTGCATTCAAAATTTTTCCAGCTGTCATGTTTAGAGACGGAATAGCACACATACATGGAAACACTACTAAAACTTAACCTCTCGGGCTTTTCCCTTGTGACTGTGACTGCATAACACTGGACTTGATTGTCTTAGTGTAATTAGTTTAGAGACATCATGACATCGCACAGGAAAAAAAATAGTATTACAGGTTTTGTAAAGTAAATACTACTTTTTTTGTTCCTTAAAGGTAGGTGGGGAAAAGTCTGTTCTCAGCTAATAAAACACAGCACATTACGATGATCATCTGTTAGACCTCTGAATCCTTTGTGTCAAGTGTGCCTGCATAGCTAGAAAAACCTGCAAACACACTCAGGCCTGTTTGAAAATAGCTTTCCAGTAGTTTTTTCTTTTTGTTTTGTTTTTTTCCACTGTATGGAGAACACTTCATGCTATGGCAAGAAAACGGGTTAAAAAAAAAACTTAATTTGATGTTTTTGTTTTTGTCTATGAAGTTGATTCCTGTGTATCAATCTTCAAATTTTTGCCTTTTCCTGCTCAGGTTCTCTTCCAGCACCTGGAACTACAAATGGATCAGTCATGCATGGTTTGTCTCTTGAGAGGAATCCCATTGAAATATTAGAGACTGGAAGGAGCATCAGTGACGTCATAGATGGCAAGATTAGACAGCTGTATTCGGTGGTGAGCATCAGAGGCATCATATCATTCAAATTCTCAAATTTTATCCAAATTTTCTGTGATGGCTCTCGAAACAATGTACGATTATGAAGATATCTCCCAAAAAAAATGCATCGTCTAGGACAGTGAGGAGCCCTTCTATGTCGTAAATCTTGACAATATGTTTGAGAGGCACCTGCAGTGGATCACTCGGTTGCCTCGGGTAAAACCCTTCTATGCAGTGAAGTGCAACAACACAACAGCAGTTTTGAGGATGCTGAGCGCTCTGGACATCGGTTTCGACTGTGCCAGCAAGGTGCTGATGGAATGTCTTAAAATAATGCGGATTAGTTTGTGTTCTTGAGAGTCAGCTCTTGTAGAAATACATCTTGGTCCCACGCAGGCTGAGATCGAGCTGGCCCTGTCGCTTGGAGTGAAGCCCGATGACATCATTTATGCCCACACGACCAAACCGCTGTCCCACATCAGATACGCCTGCGCTCACAGAGTGAATCTGATGACTTTTGATAATGAGGAGGAGCTCTTAAAAATCTCTCTTGCCCATCCCCAAGCCAAGTAAGTGAGCAGCTGCTCATATGTTTCAGCATTTTGTGGAGCTTCCTTTGAAAGCGTTGATTTGCAATAATACCTTTGAATCACTTTCCAGGCTGGTAATACGAATTGCAGTGGACGACTCCAAATCGATGGTAAGACTCAGTCCAAAGTTTGGAGCCAGACTGGCCACAGTTGGACAGTTGCTGGAACGTGCCAGAGAGCTGAACTTGGAAGTGATCGGGGTCAGCTTCCACGTGGGCAGCGGCTGCACCAGGAGCTCGGCCTTCAGGCAGGCTATCGAAGACGCTCGGCACGTCTTTGACGTAGCGGTGAGCCGTCGTGACACAAACGCAACACTAATTCCTGTATTGTTTATTTGCAGCTCCTGCAACACTGATCTCTTTCAGAGTTTTTTGGGATTCCAAATGAGACTCTTGGATATTGGTGGAGGATTTTCCAAGATTGGGGACTTCCAAGAGAAGTTTGAAGAGGTAAAGTCCCTACTTTAGCATTGTCTCCACTTCTTTCAGTACATCCTGTTCCTAATCACCAGCTCTGGCACATTAACTGCCCACAAGTTGACAGGATTGGTTTCTTAGAGTTGTGTATGAAAAGTGAAAACATATACAGTATACAATCAGTTCTCGCTAACTTGCAAAGAACCACAGCCTCAAGCACAGTTTATGATGGATGGATGGTAAACAAGGATCTCTAGCCTGGGACGGCAGTTTGGGAAATGCCTCCTGAGGGTCGGTGAGCTCCCGCCTGGTGCCAAGCAGGGTGACACAATGAGAAGTGGGGAAGGAGTATTGGGCAGTTACACTTATAAACACACAGAAACCTTAAAGACGTTCTAAAGTCACCTTATGGTCATCCTTTATTTATCCAGGTAAAAGTCTGACTGAGAATAAAATGTCTAGCAGAAGTTACAACAGTTTTGTATAACAATATATGTTATACTGTTATATTGTTATGTTATATGTATAACATAACAATATAACAAGCAAAGAAACAATATTCCATACACGTGAACACAAACGTGAATCATATGCATTTATTATCAGTTGGTTTGTTTTTGTTGATGGTCCCACATTCCTGTTGAGAGCATGCACGGCGTTCTGCTCGCTGCTACTGCTTTACTGCACATTATGTTTGGAATCAGTTTTTCTGCCTTTGTGGTTCAAAGTAGAGTGAAAAGAGAGCAGTGGCCACATGATGGTGCTGTTGGTAAGTTCGAGATTCCCGGGGCATTCAGAGGAGCTGAAAATTGTTCTGTCATATTATTTTTATTGATTATGAAATAACGGTTACAGTTTTTAACACAATAGCTGATTTACAGAATAGATTTAGCTTTTTTCATTTAAAAGGCTATAGGGAGGAAAAACAACTCTTACACCAGCCAACACACGTTTTTTGTGTTTAGTTTCTCCCCCACGGTGACAGCAGACTGGTATTCAGGGGAGCGTGCTGTCATTCAGCTTGGTGTCTTTGCTCTACTTGTCTGGCTGTCCTGAACACAGTATCTGCTGGAATGCAGTACCTTGTGAAACTCACCTTCCCTTCTCCCGGAACCATTTAAATTTTGTCCTGTAGCACAAACAGTAACAGAGTCACAGTCATTTGAAGAGTCCATGTAAAATAGGCTCGCCAATGGTAAATAAAGAGTTGGGCAGGGGGCGGGGGGGTGTTCTGAGATGAGCTTTTTGACTGCACTCATAGGCAGACACTGGATCTTTCATGCATAACTCAAGTTGTGGAGGAGCCTTTAAATATAAGATCTGCCTGATAGTACAAGTTAACCACTGCAACACTATCCATCTATTTTCTTCCACTTATCCAGTGCAGGGTCACAGTTGGGCTGGAGTCTGTCCCAGCCATCAAGGGAAAAGAGACACAGAGGTACAGGTTGCCAGGATATCACATGTTGGCACACAGAGAGACAGACAAACCTTCGCTCGCATTTATTAACCTAACTTGCACGTCTTTGGACTGTGGGAGGAACCCACGCTACCACAAAGCAACCACCACCTCCCCCGTTTTAAAGAGTAAGAATTGCGAACAGAGGCGTGAGGCCTTGGAGTTAAATTATTAACCTCGTGTGTGTGTTTTTGTCCTCCTAGTTCTCCGAAGTCATTAACGGATCGCTAGATGAATTCTTCCCACCTGTCAGTGGGGTGGAGGTGATTGCAGAGCCAGGCAGATACTACGTCGAATCGGCCTTCACGCTGGCAGTGAACGTCATCGCCAAAAGAGTCGTCGAGGAAAGCGCCAGTAAATGCACAGATGTCGTAGCTATATGTAGCTGTTCAACACAGCCTGGCGTGCAGGGTTGTAGTTTCTGAGCATCTCCGGGTTAGTGGTTCCAGCTGCCACTATGCTAACCATCATTCCTCATTTGTGTGTTCTCCAGATGGAGAAGAAAGCTGCCCCGAGAGAGTGATGATGTACTACATTAATGACGGTGTGTACGGTTCCATGAGTTGCATCACCTTTGACCCTGCTCACAGCAAACTTGAACCATACCCTCACAGGGTAAATATCAACACCATCCCCATAAAAGAATTTTACTGCTGGACAGTTCATTTAATTATTTTTTTCCCTCGTCACATCCAGTAAAAAGTGCTAAACATCCATGCTTTCTACAGCAGCAGTTTCTGCATGTTTAGGCCCGTGACATCATGTGCTAAAGTTAGAATGAAGGACTGTGGTTACGTCTGCTAGAACATTAAACAAGCTATTGAGCATAGTGTTAGTTCAGACAGGTCAAGAACCCCAGTGTTTCCCACACACAGACTCTGAAAGTGTATCTCTCTCATTGTTTTATTTTTGGGACAATGACATCATCCACAATCAATGTACAGGGGTATGATCACCAAGGTTATTCTAATTAACTAAAACTAGATGTTTAAAAAACCAAAAAAACATTTTAGCTAACATTCAGAGTGAATGTTGGCTAGAAAAGACTTGGGTGTAGGGGGGAAAGCAGTGCTTGTATGAATGTGTGAATGAGGCATGTTGTATAAAGCATTTTGAGTGCTCCAGTAGAAAAGCGCTACATAGGAACCACTAAATGAACTTTCCTTAGAAATTGCTCGTCGGTGTGAATGTGAGTGTGACTGGTTGTCATCTCTCTGTGTTAGCCCTGTGACAGACTGGTGACCTGTCCAGAGTGTACCCTGTCTCTCACCCTGTGATAGGTGAGATAGACTCCAGCCCCCCTGAATTGGACAAGTGGTAGAAAGTGGATGGATGGAAAGCTTAGTCTCTTAACTGCGATGTTCCTGACTGAGCTGTGACTCAGAAGCTACGCTGGGACCTCCACTGTCACTTAATAATGGCACTGGAAAAAAACCTTGGAAATGTTCAATATGATTTCAGGTCCTAGGCTACTGGTCTCTATTAGCACACCAAACAAATCTGATATAGTAGTCATTTGAATCCCAGTCTTTTTTCAGAACAAAGTGTGGGTGAATATGATGATGTGGATTTTGTTGTTGTTGTTGTTGTTGTTGTTGTTGTTTTTTATTTATTTTATTTATTTTTTTTTTACAAATATGCAATATATATCTCAGTTGATGTCCTCTCTGCAGGCTGTTGAGAAGAGCAAGCCGAGATACCGCTCTGTCATCTGGGGTCCAACCTGTGACAGCATCGACAAAATCACAGAAAGCTACTGGATTCCTGAGCTGTACGTGGGCGACTGGCTTCTCGTCGACAACATGGGTGCTTACACTGTCAGCGTAACCACCGACTTCAACAGCTTTGAAAAAGCACACATTTATACTGTTGTGACGGCTGAGACTTGGCTCGCCCTAAACCTGTCTCGTGCCTACGATACTATCCATTAATGAGACGCGCACATATACTTAACTTCACTGGTCTGTTGTGAATGTCGTGTTTTTGTCTGTTCCACTGCGCTGTAGAATGTTTTCCTCTTTTTAACATAGCCTCTGTGTTAAGTCTGTTAACTTAGCAGAAGCAAGCATCCACTGAAGAGCTTCAATGAATGTATTGTGAGGTTAATGATGTCCTCATCTCATCAAATTTAAGTGGGTTGAAAACCAATCGGTTACCTAACCTTAATCACATTTAATTGACTCCCTTTTTAAATACGAAACACACACCAGTTTTATTTTGGCCCCTTTCTGGCTTACATTAACTAGATATTATGATCTGCAATCTGCTGATATTTTAACCATTTGAACCAAAGGAAGTGAAACTCAGAGCTGGCTAAAAGTGTTTACAAATGAAAAAAAAACTGTATATAAAACTGTATACTGCTATAAGAAATTTAGTGTCAGTCTCTTACAGTCTACAGATGTTGCAAGAGTAACTGTCATTCTTTATTTTAACCTTTTAGTTTGTGGATCTCTTCGAAAAAAAGGTGGGAAGAGAAGATGTGTTTAAAAAAACCAAACAAACAACAAAAAAGACTTTTCTTAGCGAGTGTAAATTACTCTTGTGTATTTTGCCTTTTCAGCTTCTTTTGTCTGCTTTGTTTTTCACATGCAAGTAATACTGATATATTCCTGCTGTGTTTCGCCATATAGGCAGACCTTTTCTGATTAGTAGAGTTGTAGAGAGCAGTTGAAATTACCACACCAGTCAAGCCTTCTTTGGTATGAGTTTGTTGTTCCTCCAACGCCTCTACTTGATTCTGATGATAATTTGCAGTAAATCTTGCAGAAATTTTAAACTCAATGCGTGTTTATTTTGGTTTTTCTGCAGAGCTGTGCCCCTTATTGTTTTGCTTCCAAGGTGCCAGACATGCTTGAAATTTAACCAGTTCTTAGCTCTCTGAGCCATTTGAAGATCTTTTAAAGGTTTTCTTTGAACATTGGCCTCTTTTTCACTCCTCTTCAGTCCAGTACTTGTACCTGACTATTTTCAGAGGAATCATTTTGTTTGAGCCACTTAACACTGACCAATGTGTCATTCAAAACAAACAAAACAGGGATCTAACTCAAGGAATGAGCAAGTGTTATGTGTGTCTACATACATAACAAAACCGACAACTTGGCAAAGAACCAATTTTTAGGCATTTTGTTACAAACACACCATTTTTTTTTAGTTGAATCTGTTAAAAAAGTCAGATGGGCATAGAACAATAAAATATTTTTACCCCACCAAGGTGATTCCCAAAGAGGTATTAGATGAAAATTTGGCTTATCTCTGCATGTTGTGCAGCGTGCACAACATTAGGATGTCCTAAAAACTCCCTGAAAAGCCTTCAGTTTGAAGATGCTGCAGCAAGCGTACTGACAGGGACTAGAAAGAGAGCATATTTTGCCCACACTGGTTTCTCTTTATTGGCTGCCTGTTAAATCCAGAATCACATTTAAGATCCTTTTCGTCACATATAAGGTCTTGAATGATCAGGCCCCATCTTACTGCATCACCCCATTAGAGCACTTCGCTCTCACACTGCAGGCTTACTTGTGGTTCCTGAGGTATTTAAAAGTAGAATAGGAGGCAGAGCCTTCAGCTTTCAGACCCCTCTTCTGTGGAACCAGCTACGGGTTTGGATTCAGGAGACAGACACTATCTCTACTTTTAAGATTAACCTTAAAACTTTTCTTTTGGACAAAGCATAGTTAGGGCTGGATCAGGTGACCCTGAATCTCCCCTTACACTGCAACAGGTCTATGTTGCTGGGGGCTTCCCATGATGTTCTTCTTCATTCACCTTTTTTCACTCACTATGTGTTTATACATCACTCTGCATTTAATCATTAGTTAGTTGATCTCTGGCTCTTTTCCACAGCATGTCTTTAGCCTGTCTTTCTCCCATAACCCCCAAGATGTTGCCTTTACCTGAGCCTGGTTCTGCCGGAGGATTGTTCCTGTTAAGAGGAAGTTTTTCCTTCCCACTGTCACCAAAATCGTTGCTCCTAGTGGGTCATCTGATTGTTGGGGTCTTCTCTGTATTATTGTGGGGTCTTTACCTTTACAAGAGATTTTCTGTAGCTCAAGAGGTAGAGCAGGTCCTCTACTATTAGGAAGGCGGTGGTGGTTTGATCCCTGGTTGCTCCATTCTTGTCAAATATCCTTGGGCATAACCCCAAGTTGTTCCTTGATGGATGCGGTGCAGTGTGAATGTTAGAAAGATGTCTTTGGCCTTATAATTGATCCATCTACTTTTTGCCAAAGCCTTATCAGAAATGGTCTCAGTGGAACTGCTAAATTGAAAATCAGTCACAACAGGTCTTATGGAGTGATGAATCCAAATTTGATTCAAATCATTATCATTGTGTACAGGAGAGGGGTACAACAGTAAGTATCTACAGCCATTTGTAACACACAGTGGAGGCTATGTCATGGCTTGGGACTACACATTTGGACATTCAGGGGGCAGTTACTGCAATTATACAAAAAGGGCCACTCAGCACCACTAGGGAACCACAACAGTTTTTGACCATGCTTTCTGTAGCAGGTATGCCAGGAGTGACAATATTAAGTTAGGCTGCATAACTAATGCTCAGCTAGGACAAGAACTGCATGTTATGTCTGTTAAATAATGAAGAAGAGGAGGCAAAGATGTTTGGATTTATGTTTTAGCACACAGCTGTGGAGCATGCATCTGAAACTGCTTAGGTAATGTGGCACCAAGTACCGGTGTACACTGAAACAACAATCGCTTAATTTTTCAGCATGACCAAGGCCAATGGAGCACTATAATAAGTTGAGGATTGGCATCCCTAGAACTCAGACCTCAACATTATTGAAACAGTGTGAGATCATCATGACAGACAACAGAAGGCAGAAACATCCTTGTCGTTGTGTTGATTCAGAAGCCTGGAGAACTATTCCTGAAAGAAGTTATACAAAAGCTAGCCTAAGGGAGTTCAGGCTGTGTTGATAAATAAAGGTGGTCATACCAAATATTGACTTTCCAGCTCATTCAAAATGTGCAAATTCTTTTTATGCCTTACACACTGTATTTTAATTTAATGTTTGCATGTTTCTACAAATAACTGCAACAGTTTCCCAGCAAATTAGAAAGAAATGAGGGGTAGCTTATGACTTTTGCACAGTACTGTATGTAACACTACAACATCTTACAATATACATACTTAGTTCACACTAAATATTAACTTGTCTTAGACTGTTGTCAATTGTTGATGTAGCTAGTGAAGCCAATGTGAAAGTGCCTTAAACCTGCAAAAAGACCAGCTGTATGAATGTCTTTGGGAAAACAACTTTTATCTCCCTTTGACTTATGACCTCAGTAAGCACCTTCCTGATGACTTTATGGTCTAAACTGCTAGTTTGAAAGTAGGGTATGTTTTACCATGTCATTGCTAGCCTATCAGAGTCGATGTCCGTTGGTTTCTCAGTCAAATTGACACTCAGAAAGACTACACGACCGGGAGTATTCAGCGAAGTCTTTGTGGCTCTATATCTTTTATATTCAGTCTGTGCAAGCAACACAAAGAGTAGCTGCTGTTGAATGACAGTTTTGCAAAATGCTAGCAATATTTCACTTAACAAAGTAGGTCAAAAATTGTTTGGTTAGCTCTTCATGCATTTAAGCTCATTAGTTGTTGAGCAAAAGCAGTCTACAGGAAATAACCTTGAGACATATTTTGGAAAAGACTACTCAAGAGGAGAAATAAGAGGTTGTTAATGCATCAGTGTAACGTCCTGTGGAGGTGCAAAAAATATCAGATTCTTTGATGAAAGTGGCTTTCATGAGGATCACCCCGGGAAAGAAGGACTGATATTTACTCTGTGCTGCATGTGTCAAGGAACAGCTGATGAATGGAAGCATGTAATTTGATCTAATGAGTCTATAGATGAGATCCTTTTGTTCCGCAAGACATTCAGGATTCAACATTCAGATCCACCTGTCACTCAACGTGCCTATGGCCCAAATCGTGCAAACGTAAAGCCTTGACATAACAGGTGAACAGGTCAGCTAGGAAAAAACAATGAACAAACAAAAAACAACCAAGCTACAGAGACAAAAAACGGATACAAATACACTAACATCACAGGGACTATTTTCGCATGCGGATTAACACGCATTTGATACTCTACAAATCATATAACGCAGTGGTTCCCAAAGTGGGGGGGCCGCATGAATAAGAAAAAGAATGTTTGGACACTGCTAGCTAGTGATGTGCGATACCACTGACTTCCTCTCCGATCTGACACCCAGTAAAATTCAGGGCGGTGTCAACGATACTGATCCGATACCGATACTTTGTACAAAAACTTCATGTGTTATTGTGTTTCAAAATATAGCTTCATAATGATTACAGGGCATCAGACTACTTGTTCTTATTGTTTAATTATGAAGAATTATCATATAGAAATAAAAAAACCTGAAGTTGTGTGTTAATTGAGGCTATTTGAACACCTATATTTTGTCATTTAACGTGTGTATATACTTGCCTGGACATTTCAACATTCACACTTTCCCTCATTCACAGCAGTGCTGTGCCACACTACAAATTTTGGTATCGATCCAATACCAAGTAAATACAGGGCCAGTATTGCCGATATCAGTACCGATAATTTTAAGTTATTCAGGCGGCTGATTGGGGGAGAGTAGTTATGAGATGAATTCTCAGTTTGCAAATTCTGAACACATTTTAATCACCACTATATCACTGTGATTGTTACTTTCCACAATATTCAGTTAACACAACAAAACACACCTTCCAGCTTTTCGTGTCTTTTGAAACTGGGTTTTTGGAGACCTGGAATGTAAATTTTTCCGTCTCTAAAGCACACAGAAAGGTTCTGACATTTTTCATAGTGCGTGTTTGAGGTTTATTTTTTCAAAAGGAAGAAATAACACAGTTCAGCGGGCTACGTACTGAACACGAAGGATAAAAGCAAAGTATCGATCCAATCGTGCTAGTATCGATCCGATACCAATACTAGTGTTGGTATCGATACTATCGATATTTGGATCGATCCACC
>VVHJ01037727.1:0-31546 GCA_015107715.1 Tylochromis polylepis
GATACCGAATGACAGCAACATCAGGAAGAAGGAACACGAGAAGCTGCAGAAGTACCAAGGGCTCAGAGAAGAGCTCGAGAAGATGTGGAGGGTGAAGGTAACAGTGGTCCCAGTGGTAATCGGAGCACTAGGTGCAGTGACTCCCAAGCTAGGCGAGTGGCTCCAGCAGATCCCAGGAACAACATCGGAGATCTCTGTCCAAAAGAGCGCAGTCCTAGGAACAGTTAAGATACTGCGCAGGACCCTCAAGCTCCCAGGCCTCTGGTAGAGGACCCGAGCTTGAAGGATAGACCGTCCACAGGGGGGCGAGCGGGGAATTTTTTGTTAGAGAGAGAATTTGTATAGCACTTTGGTCAGTGAAAGCTGTGTTTAAATGTGCTTTGTAAATAAATTTCACTTGTTTGATAACATTTTTGTGAACATTAAAGCCTTTCTTTATTGGCAAATATGGGACAATAATAGCTGTCAGCTGATATTATAGTTTAGACACTAATGAAAAGCAGATCCTGTCCAGTAATTTATCTGTAACCAATCTCTGACCACACTGTATATTTCTTCTTCTTTTTTTTTCTTTTTTTTTTTTACTGAATTTTGGAATAGGTAGTCCTTTTGATGTATTGTTGCATGAAACCAATTTGAGCTGAAACTTGCTTGTCTTTATTTGGAGAGATTAATTGGATTCCCTCCATGTTTAAATGGAATTGTGAGCAGCTTCTGTTTTAAAAATGATCCTCACTGGTGCGGTCAAGGTGCTCCAAACTCTGAGCGAGTCAAATGTGTATAAATCAAGGGCTACAGTACCTCAAAAGCAAATGACTATTCTCTTTGTTAAGCAGTCTGGTAACCTTAGGTCATGACTTGTTGTTACTTACACTCTGCAGTGAGTGAAACCTTAAAGGCTTTCTCCTGTGATTCTCCTGTGTTAGGAAGGCACTAATTCCCTTGTGCTCATTCATTGAAAGCCACAAAACACAACATATGGATGACACATGGGGGTCTGCAACATGTTTTTTCATGCCGACACTAAAGTGGTGAGGCAAATGCGTATGCATTTTCACCACATCATATTGTCTATTGTGGGCAGATGTTGAACTTGTATGTCCAACTGAGTGCATAGACCTAATTAAGACTGAAGAAACACATCATTTTATTTGGCTCTCTCTCCTCTTGGCCTTGCTTTGATCTAATGATTATTACCAGTTCTTTGGCTCTGTAGAGGACTGGAGGGCGGGGAAGCATTGTGTCTCATGCTGACAGCTCCCAAACAAAATAACCCCCCCACCCGGGTTGTTACAGCTGAAACTCCCAGCTGGGTTGTCAGTGGTGAGGTCAGTAAGAGGATCCAGCTGCCTGCTGAGGCTTGTTCCTCCGCTGTGGATTAGCACCAGCCAACCATCTGCTAATGTCCTGGAGAGTAATACAGCACATGTGCTCACTGTATGTACAGTATATGGGCACTCTCATGTTTGTTTGCACAAATACTGAGCACAAATACAGATATGCTCTCATCAACACAGGAGGGGGTGCACGCAGTTTTTTTGGCTCACTGATTTCTTTCTGCATGTGATCCCCAGCTGAGTATCCTTTCCTCCACCAGAGAAAAGCCTAGTGCTCAGTAACCTCTCTAGGTGGGGTGAGAAAGGCAGCCAACATCACAATAAGGCTGTGATGGTATTTTTTTGTCTTGCGGTAAGAGGAGAGCACAACCCAGAGGTTATCTGGTGTACTCTTGCCATAATCTCACCCTGTTGGCTCATAAAGGCCACAGGAGGCTCTGTAGGATTGTGGGTTTTGTTTCAAGAGAAGTTGGACTTAAACTTTGATTCTACTAGTAGCTGAGAGGCACAGCACAAAGCATCTAAAGTCAAAATACTGCAGTTTTGTGTGTTTTAAAAATGCATAGAAAAACAGCCATTAATGTCTCCACAAAATCTGAGCTCTTTCATCCATAAGATGTGTAAAGCAAACATGTTAATCACTATACCACAGAGCCACTAATGCTAAAAATGACCATAGACTTAAAAGATGACCAATGCGGAAGTGCCTTAAACATGCATCCTTTTTGTTATCCAGTAGGGGGCTCTGTTTCTAAAACGCAGTCAAACTGTGTAGAAGTCTATGAGAAATTCTCACTTAATCTATAACCTCAATAAATTGTTTCCTCACGGGTTTATGGTCTCAATCACCAGATTTAAGTCTTATATGATAAAATACGATGCCCATATTTAAAATTATAACAAGCATACCATTATAAATAATGGTATGCTTATTCCTTATTGGCTGTCCTAATGGAGATTAGGACCAAAATTCTCAAGTTAGGCTTAAAAATATGACTTCACCAACTAATGGGTGATGTCTGTGTGAATGAACAACCAACTGAGTGATACTGCCAGGACCTATAGCTTGACTGAAAAAGTTTGCTACCATCAATGTAGCCTTATTGTTGACAGGAGACACTGTAAGTCGGTGCTTTGTCAGTGGCAGGTTCCTCATTTCCACACTATTGCAATTTTTTCTCTGTTTCCAGTGAATAACAATCAAATTCCATCCTGTATTTTCTACCTGTCTTTCTGTCGGATAGTGTAAGTAGCTGACAATCCTTATAAAATATTAAGTGGGTTGGTAACAGCTTTTCTTTTATGATAAAAATCCTCCAAAAGGCTGAATTTTTGATAATAACAAAATATGCATGACTCACTCACACTGAAAAATTAAACTAGCATGACTACTGGGTCATAGTTTGTTTGTTTTTTGGTTTTTGTTTGTTTGTTTTAATTTAAAGGTTAAAAATAAATAAACTGTGATGGTAGACTGAGTTTTACAAGTATCTCTCTACACCTCTTCATTTTATTTAATCTGTATTTTTATTCTCAGTGCTAATTTATGTTATTTGTTCATTTTTATTAAGTGTAGTAATACCTATATGGTACCTTCATTTAAAGCACAGTGTTATTTATTCCCAGTTGTTAAAAAAAGAAAAAAACAACAACTCATGACTTGCTGTTGTCTGCAATGTGTAAACTAATTATTGTTCCATTTGTTTCACATGGAATGAGTTATTGATTGATATTGAATGCGTCTTCATGGTGTTGGGAAAGTGATTTAATAGAAAACGTCACTTCAGCCTCTTTTGAATGTGTTTTTTTTTTTCCTTCATGCTTTCTGCTTGAATCAATTTATGCTATCCTAAAGCAGTTTTAAGTTTTAAATCAGACTGTTTATCTTCCATGCAGGCCTGGCTGTGGTTGAATGACTTAAGACATTGTGATTGATTTTTTTTTTTTGTTTTTTGGATGAAGCCTCCAAGGGTCACTGCTGAATGTTTGTTGTCTTTGTTTATCCTTTCTAGGGGGCTGTTTGCAAGTAACTATACAGAAACCCATTACCTGGAAGATGGCAGCGCTGTCACAGGCATTCACAACTTCACGGTATGTTTCTTTTTATTTTCTGGGTTTTCTTATCATAAAGGTGACACAACAAAGTGATTGAATTTTGAACATTTGTCACATTTTCTTCTATGTTACCTGCCCAGCAGCTCATATGAATGTTGACCTTTTGTGAAACTCTTCCTCTGGATAGACTCTGCTTCACTGTGCTAATATTAGGGTCCGTGAGAAAGTAAAGAGCACTTGATATAGCAGTTAGAACCACTTTTAAAACCACCTGGAATTGTGCAGTCGTGCGCACATAGAGGACAATCCAGGTGAGTAGGCCCATTTTCAGCCAAAAGATTCATATTTGATGAAATGAGAAGGCAAGATAGAGGTCAGAAAATGGACTCTGTTTCAGGCAACAGCTCAGATTTTTCTTTTTTTTTTAATGGATTAGTTCAAAACAAATCCCCAAGAATTGTTTGTTATGCAGGACTCTAAGAAAGATTGAATTGCTGAACATCCCACAGTGACCATGAAATAAGAACCTATCACTGCATTCATGAGGCTCCCACTTAGAAAATTAAGACAGACTTTTACCTAAAATATATCTCTAAAGTACAACAAATCACTTGTAAATGTTAACCATCAAGACATCAATTTAGAGATAAAGGGATTACATAGAGAAAAGCAAAGCTTCTGGTTAGTTGTATGAGGCTCCCGTATGAGGAACACACCGTCTGCCAGTTCAAATTTAAACTTTACTTCAGCTGTGACTAAAACATTTTGACCGTTAGATACACAGTATGTCTAGTGATCACCAGACAGAACATTTTTCTTTGTCAATGCAACTTTACGTCCTCTCACTTGGCTGTCTTGACTATGTGTTGACTGTGTTTGATTGTATTATTTGAGAGTGCTGTTCTGCATGTGATGTGAAAAACAGCACAACAAATAACATTCAGGACTACATGCAGAACAGCAGAGCAAAGCATGAATTCGTCTGCACTGACACAGATAAATGTTTTGTTACATGAGCATATGGCACGGACAATCTGTCACACAGCTTTGCTACTACTGAGTTAAACACTCAGCAGCCACTTTATTACATACACCTTGCTAGTACAGGCTTGGGCCTCCTTTTGTCTGCCTTAATTCTAAGATGCTGGAAACATTCCTCTGAGATTTTGGTCCAAATTAACATGATAGAATCACACAGTTGCTGCAGATTTGTCCGCTGTACATCCTTGATGCAAGTCCACCACATCCCAATGGTGCTCAATTGAAATGAGATCTGGTGCTCATGAATGTCATTTGAATACAAGTAACTAATCTTAATATTCAAGAAACAATTTTGAGATAATTTGAGCTTTGTGACATGGTGTGTTATCAAACGTTAGGTACACTGTAGGCATAAAGGGATGAACATGGTCAGCAAAAATACTCAGGTAGACTGTTGCATTTAAACAATGCTAAATTAGTGCTAAGGATCCCACAGTGTTCCAAGAAAATATCCCCCACACTATTACACACCATCATCACCCTGAATTGTTGATATCAGGCAGGTTTGGTCCATGCTTTTATGTTGTTTACACCAAATTCTGAATGTTGCAGCAGAAATTGAGGCTTGCCAGACAAGACAATCTTTTTCCAGTCTCCTTATGTCCGGTGTTGGTGGGCATTTGTAAAATTGTAGCCTCAGTTTCTTGTTCTTAGCAGACATGCATGGTACCCAGTATGGTCTTCAACTGCTGTAGCCCGTCTACTTTACATTTCAACATGTTGTGCATTCAGAGATGTTCTTCTGTGTACACTGTATGTAATAAGGGGTTATTTGAGTTACTGTTGCCTTACTATCAATCTGAAGCAGTCTAGACTTTTGATCTCTGGCATTAAAAGGGCATTTTTGCAGAGAGAAAAAAATCACCATAAATCACCATACTTCCCAGTTCTTTCTGTTCATTCATTCTGAATGTCAGCAGGTTGTCTTGACCATGTCTACATACCTAAATGCACTGAGCTGCTGCCATGTGACTGGATGATTAGACGTTTGCATTAATGAGCAGTTGAACAAGTGTGCCTAATAAAGTGGCCAGTCAGTGTTAAAAGTAGAAAATAAACGTTTCTTCATATCCGACACAGAAGGCACGATTGGGAACATATTCTTGGCACAAATGAAACCTCATAGAATTGAAGTACCTTCTTTGTTCTTGGCTTCAGTGCTGTAATAAATATTGTTCATCTTCATTAAGCTGAAATAGGTTTTCTCCAGCAACATTTGTTCTGCTTTTAAATACTGTGGGTCTCTCAAATTTTCTATGGATCCATAAATACTATAAAATATTATAAATGGATGTAAAGAAAATATTCATCTTTTGAAATTTTTTTTTTTTTGAGGCTCAGAAAAACAAAGGCTATTATAGCACAGAGCAAGGAATGAGTTTGATGCTGATGAACCATGAGGAGCAGTTTCAATCCCTATGAAATAAAACTGCCACCAGTTTGCTTGATTTCAGGGATTTGATTATCAGCAGTTTGGAAAGCAATTTAATGTTGCATTTTCATTTCAATACCAAGAAAGCATAACAATAAACAGTCTATGAGGTCTGTGTGTAAAAGCCCTAGCAGACTTATAGCTGAAATGCACAAAAGATGAGATTATTATATTCAGTAGCATCCAACCCACACAGCAAAATGATTTTCCACTCGAGACCAGAGTTGGGCCATCACTGGCAGGGCTTGGCCAGCTCATCAGAATTGCTGCCATTCCAGAGCACAAAGACAATGAAGGAGTTGTAGTGGAGTGTGAGATACAGAGTCCGCAGCTGTGGGTGGATAAATAGCTTCCCATTTTCCATAGCTATCCATTAATTATAAAAGCTGCATAATGTTTATGTAGACAGAAAAAATAACAATAAAAATAACACAAAGAAAATAAAGAAGAAATGTCTATGTTTGGACCAAGGTAATGCCCTTATATTACAAGTTTTGTGTGACTACAGCCAATATACAAATGAAAATTTTGGAGAATGGATGAAGCCAGACACAGGAATGTGGCATTTTGCCTCATGTTTGCATCACTCACGTTTGCATTTCTTTTGTGGAGACTTTTGTGGAGTCTGCAGTAGGTGATTAAAAGTATGGACACTTCTGACCTCCGTCCCTTCTCTCATTCCTCGCTCATGACCACAGCCAGTTCTTCATGGGAGGATCTTTTTACTGGAAACAACCAGATCATTCGAGACTGATCTGTAGTTAATTTATTTCTCCTGCCGGCAGGGAGGAGACTGATATAGTGATCTGGGCAAGGGAGCTTGTGGGTTCAGTTCTGTGTCAAAGGCAAGGTACTGCTGGGAGTGACTTAAGTATGAGTCAGCTCTCCCACCATTCCCATTATCTGTTTTACACAGTCTCCTTTTCTCACTAAATCTAAGTCCACGTACAATCCAATAAATACACAGCATGTAACAAATGCCATCTACTGGGAATATGAATGATTTCCATGGTTATTAAAGCAGTAACTTGGAATAATAAGTGTGTGGTTATAATAAACAATGTAATGTTCACACCCAGGATTTCCACCCACAATAATCTGGATTCTGGTTATTAATCCTCTGTATTTCAAATATGAAGGCATAAGCACTTTCCTGTCTTCCTGCAGAAACCTTAGGAACAAAAAGTCTATTCATATCCTTTATATCAATGCATCATAGTCATGATCTCATCAAAGAAACATGAGGTGCAAGCATTAACTGAGTGTACTAAATCCAGCCCTACTCCTCTCTGCTAAACTATAATTTCATATTTCATGTAATGTGCTTTCCTGTCCCTGCACCTTTTTGCCCGACTATAATGGATTGCTCTCCTTTCTGTCCACCATCAGAAAGTGTCCGCATAAAAGTTTTCAAGGTTTTGGTCCACTTCTCTTGTGAAATACACTATATGAACAAAAGTACTGGACCACCTACGCTTTACACCTACAGGAGCTGCACTACCATGGAAACCCATGCCATGAAGCTCCCACTGGACAGTTTTTGTGTTGCACTGCACTGCAGTTGATAGTGAAATATCTAGATACAAAAGAAATCTCCTGAACTGACTTGTTGCGCCAGTGGCATCCTAGTAGAGTGCCATACTTGAGAAGAATGACCCATTCTTTCGCAAGTGTTTCCAAAAGCATGCTAGCTAGGTGCTTGATTTTATACACCTGTGACCATGGCAATGAAAACACCTGAATTCAAAGACTGAGAGTTATCCATACAGTGTTTCACATCTTTATTGTCTTTTTACAACTTTGGAGGCAGCAGAACAACTCGTCAACTGACATATAATATGTCAGAAAAATTACCTCCACCCAATAAACATTGAGCAACATTAATAATTAACCATGGGATGGTTCCTTGCAACTGAGTGTTTATAAGCCCAGTGAAAAACAGTGCTTAAACATAATAATTCATTGTGATGTTGTCACTGTGTCTAACCCCTCTTAAAGAGTTAGTTGCATATGAAATATTCATGAATGTAGTTAAAGGGATTGAGCACATGTTACATGTGTCAACCAAAATTAAGGTGATGGTAAGACTGAAAGATGCTATTTAGTAAGCCCTTTTCCTCTAGCTATTCTGAGAAGTCTGATATTAATTGGATTATCATAACAGAATTACTGCGAAAAGTGCTGGGATTCCGTATTAAGCAAGGATTCCCTTTAATGCCAGAAACCCAGTGAGATACTTGGCATGCAAATTCAGCAGCCTATAGAGAATAGCCACCTTGTAGAAGGCCAGACATTTAGAGGCAGTCAAAGTGGGGTGGAAAACTCACATTTCCTTGTTTTCCAGAGCAGGGTGAGAGAAGGACTGTTGGTTAGACCTAACCTGAGTGAGGCTGTCTAGCTGTAGCAGAAGGCCTGTTTTCACTCTAAACCAGACACTTCCTCCACACCCTCTAGGCCTTGTTCAATAAACACAGGCTTAATTCACTTTCTTTACTCCCTGCTGCAGCTTGACAGGTGGTCCGTGAAAGTGGGTACCTGGGAATACGGCAGAAAGCAAAGCTTGTGCTGGGAAATGTGGAACTCAGATTTCAGCCATCATTAGCTTGTGGTGATGAGCAGGAGTGGCTTTTGCTAAGCTGGCAAAATACTATTCCCTTATAGTTAATTTACTCGTATTTCACAGTTACAGTGTAATACCTGGGGCTGATTGGGGTGAACTCTGCTTAAAACCAGACTCCTGTTTTGTTTCACACACTGGTACTCTATTCCTTCTGTCTTGAGTTTAAAATCCTATTGTTTTGTTTGTTTTGTGCTCCCTCAGGCAAACTGCTACTACCATGGTAAGGTGGAGGGTCATGACAATTCGGATGTGAGCCTCAGCACTTGCACTGGGATTAAGTAAGTGTGCCAGGCACTATTTTGTTCCCCGTTTTTTTTGACATGACACCGCTGGTATAAAAGCTTAGTGATACATTCAACAAGCTAACCCTGATCTCTCTGCTTTGAGACCTGGAAAAGTTTATGCAGTAATGCCAGGTGTTGCTAGAGCGGTACAATTACATAGTGTAGATTTAAAGTCACTTAAAATATGCATAAAATGCAACGCAATGCAAAATGAGCCTTGCATATCATAATATAATGTTGTATACACCGTTTGATTGCTTTGATTTGTTTTGTTTTTTTTGTTATCCACATTGCCAAAAAACCCCTTCAGTAGCACTTATCTATTACAGCTCGGTCATAAAGTGGTAATAGTAGGGTAACAAGTAGCCTAGTAAAAAGTAGCATAATAGCTTGGTAACAATATGATAAGCTGCTTGAAATAAAAAGGTAATGTCTGTGAGTTTGAATTTTCACATTTTTATACAGAGTTAAAATTGTAATAACCTTATAATAATAAGGTAATATCAGCTGATGCTTGTATATTTGGATAGTATTACTATATTATAATGCTTGAATTAATCCTACCTTAGGTTCCCAGCATTCTGGTTTGCTTAAAAGCAAATATGTAAATATTATGTTTAATGCTCTGGATTATTAAATGGAAATATCAGCATATTTTATATCTGGATGACAGTAGATGACATGGTAAAAATATTTCAGGTAGAAAAAAAAGTGGGCATGGAATACATATTTAAAATGTCCAGTACCCAAAAATAAGATGTCATCCATGTTCTCCCGCTCATCCAATTCAGTGTTGTGGGGGGCTGTGCTGCCTTCGTCACTGATTGACCTCTAACCATCCAAAGATCCAGCCTCTCCTGCAGCAAGTAGCACCAAGCTGACTACTTGTATACTGAAAAATCTGAAGTTTTGAAAGAAGAACAATGGTAAAGCAAGCATGGTGTAATTGGCAGTTCTTTGAGTATTGTCTTATTTAAAAAGATGCACTATTACTGTATAATTTGTGTATAGAGTAGAATAATTAATTCATCTTTTTCCTTTTATGCCCAAAATGACATATTGGAACACATTATAATATTTAATGTCTGTCATTAGAAATAAAACACTACTAAATTCACTTGGGGTGGATAGCTATATTCTGAGTACACCACACCTCTAACTCCCTCACCTAAACTGTTGAAAGTGGAGTGGTAACCTTTGGGTGAATACTCTAAATAACATTGGCCAAGTTTTAAACAAGCTCCTAATTTAGCTGCACACATCAGCTTCCAGGTAAAATTTGGGCTGTGCACAAGTTTTTGTCTGTGCAAAGAGGACGGTTACAACCAATAGTTATGATGCATTAATGGCTTTCCTCCAAGTTTTAATGGTTTAGATGATAGCTAATTTGTTGGTTTGTTTAAAACCTCTCTGGCTGCTTAATTTGAGTAGCCAAGTGTTAGTAAATAATGAATTTTCATACATCTGCAAAACAAGGTAAAACCCCGTGTATGTAGTACTGTTGCAAATCTTTAAACCTGACATTCATTAAGGTTTTTTAAGACAAGTGGAGGATTTCAGTGTTGGAAGCACTCTGCAAATGTCAGTGAGGAGTAATGATTGCAGCAATATCACTGGCCACAATCAGGAATGTTTTCATGAAGCAGCCAGAAGTCGACACCCTCTGCAGAGGGATATACCTGATTGTGAAGCTCTTTCTGCTGACCTCAGTCTTGATATTTATTTATTTATTTCAGTTATTCTTAAACCTGTCTGCATAATAATGACAGATCACCAGAACAGTTTTGACAGAAAGCTACACAATTCTTGACCTGCTCACAGAGACAAATAGCTCCCCATTTGTGTTTGCAGCAGTCAGGCTCAGGGGTGGTTCGGTACGAGTTCATGTGATTGTGAACATTGTGCAAGGTTTACAGAATCTTACAGTTTATGCACAATGGGTACACTCATCGCTAATGACATGTCATCTTGGTCAGCTTGATTATTTTTTATTGCAGTGCCGATATTTGCACCTCTGATAGCCTCTTCCTCTTTCTGCAGGGGTTTTATATCTCTTGGTGAAAGATCCTATGTACTGGAACCATGTGCTGATCGCTCTGATGGGAATCACTGGATTTACACAGCTGAACACCTCAGTTTTGCTCCTGGCACCTGTGGCCATGATTTCAACACAACCTATTCATCTGTTCACACAGACGGCAGCCCATTCAAGGCTTTTAGCACAAGGGTAAGGATTATTATACACATTTTTTTAATTTTTTTTTACAGCTAATAAACTCTCTGTATGTAGTATGTCACTTTATTTTCATTCAACAAAGGTACACTCACAGACTAGGGTCATGGTTTGCACCTTAGATCCCTGGCCTTTCAACCTCTCTTTGTTTTTTCTTCCCAAATAAATAGGATTGTAAAATCGGGCAGAGCAGAGAAAAAGTTTTAGCTTTCAGCCTTCTTTGTAGTTCAAACATTTAACTTCAATGAAAACTAAAGACTTAATAGGACTAACTGTTTATACCTGGTCCACTATAATTGATAAATTATCTAGTAATGTGCAAAAGTCTTGAGTAACCATCAATTTCTTTATATTTTTTGAGGAAAATGGGATTTATAGAAACACATGGAAATACAGTATATAAGGCAAAACCAGAGTTTGTACAGTTCTAATGAGCTTGATAGTCAGTATTTAGTATGACCACCATTTTTCTTCATCGTAGCCTGAACTCCCTTTGGTAAGCTTTCTTGCAATTTTTAGTCTAAGCTCTCCAGAGTTCTTGAAGGATAGTCGAACCTCATTTTTGGATGTCGGCTTCGTTTTGTTCCGCTTTCTGTCAAGATGATCCCACCCTGCTTTAAATATATTGCAGTTCAGGCTCTGGGGAGGCCAGTCAATGACCAGTATTTTTCCACTGTGTGTGTGTGTGTTCTATCCAGGTATGCTTTTACTGCATTGGCAATATGTTTGGGATCATTGTCATACTGAAAAATGAAGGCATGGCAAATCAGATGCTTTGCAGATGGTATTATATGGTGGATCAAAATCTGATGGTACTTTTTTGCATTCATAATTCCACCAATTTTGACAAGATCTCCAACACCACTGGCTGAAATGCAGTCACAAACTATGACAGAGCCTCTGCCATGTTTTAAACTTGTACAACAATGAGTGTATAGAAACATCTTCCTAACCTGCTCTATAATATTGAGGACAATTTAAACCAAAATATTTCTAACTTCTCGATAAAGATTCATCACTCCATAGTACCACTGATTTTCAGTCCAGTTAATGTGTAATTTGGCATACCTCAGACTTTTCTCTCAGTTTTCCTTCCATTAGAATGGCTTCTTTAAAGCAACTGTTCACGCTGAGATCATTTCAGATGAACTTTGGTGAGCAGTAAGTGGATTAACTAAAGGACCAGATGCATTTCTTAGGTCTTGTATCAGGTCTTTTTTTGGATTTTTTCCCCCCTTCTCAAGGACATGACTTTTGGATGCTGTTCATCTGCTGTAGATTGTTTATTAGGAAACTGCTTCGTTTGCCATCTACTGGTTCAGTTTCCTGAAATTCTTTTAAGGACATAATGAACACCATGCCAAGATATAAGTTTTTAGCTAATAGCTTTTTGGGAACCGCCTTATTGGTGCAAAAATAAATCAAAGATAATTGTGTGATCTTTGGCATTTTTTTTTTTAGATTCAACTAAATAAATGGAAAGAAACTTTAAAATGGGCTCTTTGCTAAGTTGTCTGATACGTGTAAACAACACTGGTTCATCCGTTGAGTTATGTGCCCTTTTTAGGCTTGAATGATTCATTGGTCAGTGTTAAGTAGCTTAAAAAAACAATCAAAAATGTTTTTCTGAACATGGTAAGGTTCAGCAAAATGTTTAGATGAGATAAAAGACCTTTGATAAGGCCTGAAGAACTGTTGCTTAAGACTACTTTAAACAATTAAAGGAGTCTGGCTCCTTGGAAGCAAAATATAAAGAATAAGGGGTGATTTTTTTCACAGCACTCTATGATTAATTAACCCCTTTAAAAAACTTCTCAAGTTCTTTTGTGCAGCCTCTTCATGGGACTGATGGTTATGACAGTATGCTAAAATTAGTAGTTAGCTATTAAATATATCTTCACAGAGCAGCTACCATGGGCAAAACTCTCTGTTTCAGACTTAAGAGAACCTTATGGTCCCCAGTAACAAATTAGCACTTTCTTTTGCTTTTGTTTTTTTGTGTGTTTTTTATATATTCAGGATGATATTATAATCACATGAAGCTCTGAAAAAGATGTAAAGATGACCAGCTGTATCAGCAAGTTACTGAGAAATGTTTCAGTTTGACTTTCTGGACTTCAGAGAATATAAAATGTAGATATTATCAGTAACAGAATATATATTTTTGAAGCTGATTCTTCTGTTCTGACAGATGCTCTGGAGTGTGTTAGGAGAGCAGTTTGAGAAACGCCTGTGAAAAAAACCCACATTTGCTGTTTAGCAATAGCATTTGCTCTGAATGTGAGATGAAACTGCTGGGTTGTGCTTATGGCCTCCAGCAGGACCATCCAGAATTAAAGAGATTGCTTTTAAGAAACCCCATCCCATTCTGCCCCCTGCTACCACACTGAGCATAGAGATTAATCACAAGGGGCATGGCCCTGGGGAGTTTCTAACCTCAGAAAGCATAAGCTTTACAGATGATGAGCACTGATAAGTGAAAAACATAAACTCCAGTCATCTTTATCTTTGGGGTGAGGTAAAGCAGGAGTGGACAAATATGGCTGATTAAGCAGATTAGTACAGGGAAGGACTCAGATATAGGTGGTGCATAAGATGAAACAGATGTTCCAGTTGGAGTCTAAGCAAACATACTAAAATCATAATGCAGAAAAAATGTGAGGGACTTTCCAGGACTTTAGTTAAAACTGATTTTTATTTTTGCAACCATTTCACTGAGATCAGTGTGGGACACAGACCAAACATATGGGTATACTGGCTAAAACATCCTGTGTTATCACGTTGTTATATTTATTTATTTCTCCAGTATTAGGGATTTTCTGATGTTTTACTGTAAAGCTTGATATCTGTAAATGATTATAGTGCTGGCTTTAGTGACAAGCATTGTCTTAAGTCTTAAGAGGGCTACAAAGATTTAGCACAAGTGAACAAATCCTGACAACAACACAATTTAGAAGTTCAGATGGATTATACCCATGTGAAAAGTGTACTTTTATTTGTTTCATTGGATTTAAAGCACTGTGTCCCAAACACTCATTATATACTAAGAGATGTCAGAATTAGAATGCAAATCATCTCTACTAAGATGCAGTTTATTCATCAGGATGTCTAATGTCACAACCCCATTGTCAAGTTAAAAATGTGAAAACAGAGGAGACAGTGTTTTAGACATCAGTGTCTAACTAATGGCGAAAGAGCCTAGCAAGCAAATTTCTTAATATAGCAAAGAGTATGGTAATAAATAGAGTTTAGTGTAGCAAAGATAGAAGAAGTAAATCAAAAAGCAAGAAGCCTAATTTGCTGTACTTAGCAGAAGGCATGCAGGTTCATCTCAGCATGTTACACAGGGGCACAGAGGTGTGCACTGTAGCTTTGATAAACTGCAAAGTACCCTGCTTGAAGGTCTAAAGATTAAAAGGTGTGTTGACAAGAGTGCCCCTGGATGATGAACATCAGATGAGGCTGAAAAGGGTATAGAGGTATGATGGCTTGCTGAGAGGAACAGCACGTCAGCAACATGAATTCTAACAAGGACCCATGTAGAAAATGTGACTATCCATAATGACCATGATTTGAGTATCTTGTCTTTCATGCTTGAAACAGACCACAGCACATAGAAGAGTCATGTCTGAAGTGTACTGTAATTCATATTAAAGAACTATGAGCTTATACATGCTAGCCTAAACCAATTACAGACATTAAGCAGGGAGGATCACCTTTGCACATCACCTCCTTTGGCAGGTTGAGGGCGTGTACCATATCAGCATCTGCTTCACTGTAGATGGCAGTCCTTTCTTTCACTCCATTTCCTAGGTTGATTCACTAGGTTGAGTTTTTTATGCATACCAGTGGAAGTTTCATCAATGAAAGGTGTGTCATGCTGAGTACATTTGGAAAAATCTGTGGAAAAAAAGATTATCCTAGATTTTGCAGAAATTATGTGTTAACTCTTTAGATAGATGTTATAAATAGGGTAACAGTTTTGTGTTCCACCATGAATTAGCAGTGTTGTCCTGTTCCCGTAGCAGTTTCAGTTTTATTTTGATAAAGATGCTAAAAAGTATCTATTGTACATTTAGACCAATGACTCTAACTGATTGGATTCTACTCAAGAACAGCATTGGTCTTCACTGAATTGAAAGAACAGTATTTGTGCGTATTCCCCCCCCCAGTGGCCTCCTAGAGACTTAATCACCATAGGGTGTATTTAGAGCACTCTTGCCCATCCTAGCTTATCTATGGAGGAGGCAGATAAGAGCAGAGAGGATCCAAGCTGCCAGGCCAGCAAGGATAAAGAGGCTCAGGTTGAAAGAGGGCCATGGTGTGAAGTCAGAACCTTTAGCTCGCAGGATCTGCAAGTGTGTGAGTGGAAAGAACAAGACTGTGTGCATGTGTGTACCTATATGGAGGTGAAACACACTGTAGCCACATTATTGCCACAATGGCGAATTCAAAAGTTTCCTTTCATCAATACCATTAGATAAAAATTTTAATTAACCAGTTTATGACCAAACACTAATGACATTCCATTCAATGTTTTTCAATTTACTGCTAATTAGCAAAGGAACACATGGTAAATAACTTAAATAGGATAGAACACTCCTGTTTAGTATTAAAACGTCAGCCTAACAATTTTACCTATGGTACCCTGTAAAAATCCTCAGCCACACCTTATTTCGTTTATTTTGCTTCCAGGGAGTCAGACTCGGGTACTGTTTAATGCTTATTCAAGCATAAAAACGGGACCTAATTTAAGGGATGACCCAATGTTGGGTCTACATATACAGAGATCATACCTTTAGGGATTTTGTTGCTAGCAGCCTGTCAGAAAACGCATAATTTTTATACTCTTTCTTTAGCTCAATCTATGAAAAATGCCAAAGTATTACAGGTTCACAGACATAAAATAGCATTTTTGTATCAATGAGGTGATTCCCAAAGAGCTATTAGCCAAAAACTTGGCATATCTGGTCATGGTGTGCAATCTTTCCTTAAAAAATTTAGAAAACTGGACAAAGTAGAGTGGAAGACCTAAGAAAACAATCTACAGCAGTATTTGCTGCTTACAGAAATCCACAAAGACCTGTCACAAAACCTGAGAGCCATTCCGTTGATCCATCTTCTGTTGAACAATAAAGGTGGTTAACCAAATTTTGATTTTTAATCTTTTTACCATTTTTCCTTATATATTGTATATCCATATACATTTATAAACATTTCAATAAGTCGCTGTACTTTTTTCTCATTTTTCTACCAAAATACAAAGAAATCAGGGGGGAGGCTCAAGACTTTTGCACAGTACTGGATGCTACGTCTTAAGTATAGTTGCTGCTGTTACTGCCGTTATTTACATAATTTTCATTTTTGTTATTGTTATGGAAGTTGATTGATAATATTATTTAAAGCAAATGCGAAAAGATTTGAAAACTGTTAATTCTGAGTGCTTATCAGTTTTCTGCTTTTTGACCATAAACACACTAGCCCACATGAAACTGACTATGCTGGTAAAATCCCTGTGAATTTGTCTGAAAATTGTATTGTATGAATATTTAGCATATCAAAAATATTTCAAGTTTCATAAAGAAAAACAGTGTTTTTTTGTTTTTTTTATATTATGTGCCAACAGTCCATGCAGCACTGCACTAAACAAACAATAGCGATTCATTTGGAGTGTTATCAGATTTGTGTGACCTTAGTGGCTCTTACTGGGTCAGATGTGAAGCGTAGCTGATTGTTTTGTTGCTGATTCTCATTTCTGCTGCCTTTTGTGTAGAGTGCAGTTCAGGTGAAAAGCCATCTTGAGTGGCCACCTGCTGAATTTAGGCTGCCCTTTCCAGAAAGCTGCAGTTAAGTGGTCCCTACTAATGTCCTTCTCTCTCTACCCTCTCCTCCCTACACCTTTCTTTTCATGCCCTGGTTTATTGTTTTGTTATTTGCACCCTCCACGTCCTCTGTCATTTGCTTTTCTTTCTTGGATTCATATCGCCCATTCCTCCATCTTTCATCCTTTTCTTCTTTCCATCCAACTGTTGCCTGTCCACTCCCTTTCATTTACTTCTTGCAGCATAAACGCCATGCCCAGACAACAACCAAGTATGTGGAGCTGATCATCGTGGCTGACAACCGAGAGGTAAGCAGAGGTCAAATGGTCTCGTCCTCTTCATCTTCCTGCTAACTTCCAATATAAAGAGCCTCAAAGACCAGATCCCAAGCTAGCTTCCTTCCCCTTGAGACACAGATAAGAAGGCGCCACCACTGCCTTTGTGTCAGCTCTGATGTGTCCACTCGCTCACCCATTTCACTCTCCAGCTCCATCTACATCCTGCTGCATACATCATTGACCACTTGACTCACAGATGAGACCATTCCTTATGTGAGCTCTTAGACCTTTTAAGAAAGCTAAGAGAAGAAACAGTTTCTCACTAGTTTGAGACACATAGGTCAAAGTCACATGCTTTAGAGCCTGAATAAATTCTGGGTATAATACAAGGCAGTTGAGGTTATCTTTTCAGCAGAACCTTTACCGACGAGCCTTTTGATGATAACAGCTGCAGCAGCAGTGGCAAGAATAGTGGCTAGAGCGCACCCTATGAAGACATTTCTACAACTGATACAGTATTACACTATAATGCGATATGTCCAAAATACTATCTTTGAGGGTAATAAGCATTCAAGAGTGCAGCTCTTTGCTTCATTCTCTCTACTTGTATTGTTCAGTTTCAGAAGCAAGGCAAGGACATGGACAAAGTCAAGCAGCGGCTGGCTGAGATTGCTAATTACGTGGACAAGGTAACAATTGAATCCAGAGAGGGAATGCAGTGGTGGATTGTGATTTATTAGAGGTCACATTAAGCCTGGTGAGAATTGACCGACCTGCGGGCAGAGGTTGATTGGATTATGAATGGATGATCAATTTCATAACTTGGCTGGGAAATTTTGTGATGCAGCCAGTTTAATAGATTGTGCCGTGGGTGGCTGTTAAACACAACAGAGGCAAAAAGGTGATTTATTCATATGGAGAGCCATACGCTGATAAATATTTAAGGACTTATACAGAGCCACTTTTGATTTTAAGTGACTTTTTCTATAGCATTTGTGGTTAATAGGTAATTTGCAGTAAAGACAGTGGCAAAAATGTTAAACACATCTATAATCGCATCCCTCTCCCTGCTTCTGACTCCAAACTGTTAGTTCTACAGGGCTCTGAATATCCGCGTAGCTCTCGTGGGGCTGGAGGTGTGGAGTGATGTGGACAAGTGTCCCATAACCCAGGACCCATTTACCACCTTGCACGAGTTCCTGGACTGGAGAAAGGTCAAACTGTTGCCTCAAAAGCCACATGACAACGCCCAGCTAATCAGGTAGATCTTTTACTGTAGCACAGAGTCTGTGTTTAGGGTAAGTCCTTTATATGAAAGGTTTTCTTTATTCAAAACTAAACAAAATATGATGCTTAGTAGTACAGTTGATAGCTATTCTTTGGAGCTACCCAAGTTACTGGGTGCTGTAGAGTTTCTAAAACAAAAAGATGACTAAAATAAATTGAACTCCTACCTTTTAAAACATTTGCAAAAAATAAAAATAAAAATCAGTCCTAGCACAAAAACCTGTAGCGCACAACAATGAAAATATGTCGTTTACCTTTGCCATCTCACCTGGACAAATCTATTTTTATGGGGGGGTTTTTTTGTTGCTTTTTTAAATACATAACACAATATTATCAAATAAAAGGTCATTTTTTAAATCATTTTTAAAGCCCAAGTTGTCCTCCAGTTACAGAATGACCCATCCTACAGTATATGTGTAGATGCTAGCCACACAGACGCTGTCAAGGAGACATGGTGGGTGTTTGGGTCTTTACACAGTTGATACCCCTCTCATTTGGCAGATGAATGTTAACAAAACAACCATGGCTAAAAAAGAAAACATTCAGAGAACAGTGGCTCTGCTACAGCTGCCAGTGAAACAAATGTTAACAGAAAGATGAGGCGGAAATTTTTAACAAATATATATCATTTTTAGTCAGTGGAAAGACATTAATAGTAGCAGTGTTACAGTAGTTGTTGGTCTGTCAGTAAAACACTTAACACTGTAAGTCGAGATGTGTGGGCATTTATCTTACATGATCAGGAGCATAAAGCTGCTAACTTGGCTTTATGCTCCTGATTTTGAATATGGCTTCAGCTTAGTTGACATTCACGACAAATTAGAAGCAAATGAAATGTTTCCTGCCCTTGTGTGAAAGCCTTAAAACATGTTTTTGAAATGCAGCTGCAAGAGCACATTTGCACTAGTGGACCCACAGCAGTCTTCAAAACATCATCTTCTGTTACAGGAAACACTACATATTACCAGTGGTCAGAAATTCTCGACGGCAGCTTTAATAACACAAGTGTGAACACATGCATGGGTGCATATTTGAGTAATATAGTAACCACTGTGTTCTCATTTTCAGTGGGGTGTATTTCCAGGGAACCACTATTGGTATGGCACCCATCATGAGTATGTGCACAGCGGAGCAGTCAGGAGGAATCGTCATGGTAGGCTAATAAGTGCTTCTAGTCTGTTCTGATTTTATTTTATTTTATTCATCTGTCTTTTTTTTAGTTTTTTTAAGAAGGGTATGAGGAGGGTATACATCGGAAACTCCACTGAATTGTATTTAATAAATTTTAAGGGATCACAAGTGGAAAGAAAATGCAAGTCATAAATAATGAATCATCACGGAACTTTGATGATGTTGCATTAGCACAAGTCATCCTATTATTTCAGACTTAAAGGCCTGGCTGGCTGGCCGGTAAGGTTTGGTCGCCAGATGGTTCTTCACTCTTGTCCTTGCAGATGGTAAAGTAGGGACTGGATCATTAGGATAGAACTGTATACTGTATGCACACATACTTAAGGCTGTAGAAATGGGATTAATCCCCAGCCACAGATGACCGTGTTTGACTGAGCTGTGTCTCTTCATTTATCATCTACCTTTGAACTCATTAGTTAGGCTTTCCCTGTGGGTCTCATTGCTCTCTCTCCAGGCAGTTAAATCTTAGACATGTCAGACATAAGGAATCTACATTTACCAGCCCTAAATGTCATATTCATTTCATTGGTGTGGTGAGACAAAGCACAGACGGTTGTGTGACGTGCCCTCCTGAGCTCTTCAGCCTCATCTGTTGTTAAATGAGTCTGAATGGTTTTTTCCAGGAAACAGAATCCAACTTATTTGCATGAATCTGGGCTGCACATTTGGATTGCACTCAAAATAGCTGACTGTTTCTTTCAAAAGCCCCCAGCAGAGCAGTTCAGCAGCCTAAGCTTGATTTGCACAGTGCTACAAAATAATGTGCTGTGACGAGAGACTCCAAAAGTAAGGTGCTCTGACATGTACAGCTTTGCATCCATGATAGCCATCTACTGTATATTATTTAAATGCCCTCTTCATGTGTTACTGCTTTACACATCTTGCAGAAAATCCTCAGCAAACATCAGGTTTCACTCTGTGTGCCACTGTGGCTTCATCTTTACTGTGCATCTGCTAACACTGTCTATTTTTAATTTCTCTCTTGCCAAAATTGAGATTTTCAGCAAGGCCTTTTGGTTTTTCTTTGTCTTCCAACCTATTTGCCGAGAGGATGTCTTTATTTGTGAAGATGAAGCAGCACATCTGCCTCTGTCAGAGTTTGACAAGCGAGCTGAAGGTGACAGCCCGCAGTCTGCTTTCATAGCTCATTTCAGTGCCCCAACGTTGAGCAGAAGAAATGCTCTGATAAGCACAGATTCAACAGAATTGTTTGTTTAATCTTGGTGATATGCAATTACACTCACTTGTTTTTAGTAATGTTTCTCCAGTGGCTCCTGTGGGGAACAACAATTTGGCTGCATTAATTTTTTTGTTATTTGGCATTTTCCTCAGAGAATGCAATCAGAAACGTCTGTTCTTAATTAGCTTCTGCTATTGTTGCTGCGACAGATCTGTATACTGAGCAAATTTAACAATGGATATTGCTTCATGGATTCATGTCTAGCCTGGAAATACAGAGATAGCTCTGAATCACGAGGTAAAAAGGTTTGAGGGGAGATGAGGTAAAATGGCACGTTTTGTGATTGATTTCTTTTGCAGGACCATTCAGACAACCCCCTGGGTGCTGCAGTCACTCTGGCCCACGAGCTTGGACACAACTTTGGGATGAACCATGACACACCAGAACGGGGGTGCGGCTGTAGAGTGACTGTGGATCGTGGAGGCTGCATCATGACTCCCTCCACTGGGTGAGTCACAGTGTCTGTGATGACTTTGTGTCAGCTCCACCCCATCTTAAAAAACACACACACACACATCTAAAATACATCATTATAATATAAAACGATCACTAATTTTAAATTAATGTACTCATTAAGTACAGTAAGTGTCCTCAAAAAAACCCTGATTGTGATCTTATGTAAACATAATTCCACATGCTCTTCCCTTGTAATTTATTGTTTGCTGAGCAGTAAGCAAATGATGCCAATTAACTGTTGGGCCATTGGGTTTATGGCAGATTCAACAGCTGTGCTAATGCCCCGAGGCAATATGACTCACTCTGAATCGTAAGCCAGTAGTTCAGTGGCAGTGCATGGCCGAGACAGCACAAGACACTGACTGACTTATTCCCTGACATAATGCAGTTGATGTCTTGCAGAAGAAAGATGTGTACTGTACATGTGGAAACAAGAAAGTTGCTCATTAAGAGTATCTGAGTGACAAAGTGGCACATAATTCAACAGTTCAGTTGCATCTAATTGCTCACCATAGTCTGTAATGTCTTAACATCTTATAGCAGACCCAGCAGATGCACAGGACGTTCTGAGTAGAAACATTGGGGTGTCTGTTTCAGGCAAGGCCTTGTGGTCTGTGGGAGCCTCAGACTGGTGTTTATGCTGGAAACATCCCTCTGTATTTGGTTTGGCCCAAGCCCATGAAAAACACCGTAACACTATTCCTTATTATAGACTTAGAAAACAACCGAGTAGTAAGAAGTTTAGATTTACGTTATACCCTGATTGAGGGTATTCCTGGTCAAGGTCTTTGCCAAATATGGCAACAGAGTGAATATATTAAAAAGGGAAAGAAATGTTTGTTGAAGTAGAAGTAAAATGGTTTTGTGTTTCCTTTGCTCTCCTACTCTTGTCTGTCTGGCTCTCCCCCTTTTCACAGACAGTTAGAGTGACGCTATTCTTTGATATACATGCAACTTTAATGGTGGAAAATCTCTTAGCAGCTCCAAATAAATAATTGAATACCCCTGAAAACGGTAGTTTTAATGTAGGCAAAACCTACCACCACCTCCTTACTATTTGAATCTGAAGTTGCATGTAGCAACGATGAACCTCTCTGAATGTGAAAAAAGGTGTTTGTACCACACATAAAATAAAGGCAAATTAAATAATACATGAATATTTAGCAGGTTTTTCTGCTCACCACAGAGACTGTTTGCTTTTTTTTTTTCATTATAGCAGACAAAATAAAGAAATTATTTAGTCCTTGGTTTTAAAAATAATCCCCTGTTACTCCTCCTCTTTGCTCAATATTTCTGCCCTGCTTTTTAATCCAGGATTAAGGAAGCAATACATTTAAATAAGGATGTTTAGGAACTCTCTATTCTCTCATTCTGCCTCTTGATTTATTCCAGGTCAGTACCATAAAGTTTCCCCCATGGGTCCAGCTCAAGGCCCCTGCAGTTTCTTTTGCAGTTACTTAAAAACACTACATTTCCACAAACATTTTGCTAAAATTACCTAAATTCTGTTGTTTGTTTTTTTTTAAGAGAGAAAATCAGATATTTTTACTAAACCATGTTATCATGCACACCTCTACTCAAGGCCTGCTCTGGAAAGATTATCAGCCCCTCCATTCTGTAATTGAAAGTACTGGCAAAGCTCGCCTATACTCAGTCAATCATGAGTACCATTTTTATTCACAGGTCTCTTTTGTTTTAGTCAAATAGAACAGAGTAATTGTATGTTCACAGGAACATTGTTGCTTATAAACAGGTACCCTTCAAACCCTCTTGGCCATGCTGTAGCTTCAGGAATAAGGCAAAGGAGATAATGAGATTCAGTTTGTCATTGTTACTGTGGGGTGGAGAGTGTTTGGGGGTGGATGATGGGGGGGCAATAAAACTGCAAGCTGACCCAATGCCAACTGCACATCTGCACAGACTGCTTGTTTCCTGTTCACACCGGTCACGGCCAATTGTTGTGTCCTCCTCTTTGTCCATCTCTCCATCCACCCATTAGCTCTAAATGAGAACATGCTGGTATTCCTCATCCTTTGAGATTATATCTCCTCAACACATGCACGCACACACAAACACAAACACAGCAAATGAGCTCATTGCTCTTTTGTGGACACATGAGCACGTGTGTGTGCACAAACATGAGAAATCCATGTCTTTGAAAGACTAACGCAGAAACTACAGTTGTGCATTAGTCTTCTGGTCCTCTTCTCTTCCGTTTTATTTCGTTGTTCCCGAGCTCCAGGTTTGATGATCTGGTTTTACTGTTTATTGACGGGTTTTCGTGCTTTTATTCAGAAAGTGCAGCTTTCTGATGGAAGCTGTTTATCGCCAGGGCCATAAAGTAAGATGTTGAGCTCATAAAACATACAGCAGGGTGTACAGGACATGAGAATGAAAAAAGAGAGTATAGACTACACTGTGACTGAACAGCAGCTTGTCTCAAATCAAAGTGGGATAGAGCATCTTGGTTTTCAAAAATAAAAAAAGAGTAATGATTCTCATAATTTTAGAAAAACTGACATGTCATTCTAGTTAAAAGATACTGGCTCTTAGGTATATGCAGATAGCACTGTTTGTTTATATGTCTATATCTCGATTTGCAGAAGAAATTGTGACAATGCTGAAGCATAAAACAGTAAATTCAGTATTTCTAATGAATCAGAAACCCATTAATTTGCTTTAAATGTGTACCACACTGCATGTGTAAGTTTGTCACACAGGCAGAGCTGCTGATGGACATGCATGTCCTTGATATGTTCTGAAAGTGAGGCTGTGTTGCAAAATGGCTGTAATACAGAGACTGATATATATGTTTTGCGATTAAATAATCAGAAATCACAGAAAGTGAGTTGAAGGCACGCCACGGAAATGTGACTCATGCCCCACTGATGAACAGGAACTCACTAGTGCGCCTTGTTTAATTGGCTCCGTGGGGAAAACAATGCTCTTCAGTATCTACAACAAGGCCTGGCTGACATGGCATCAAGGGGTAACAACAGATCATATCACCTAATGGCATTGCTTAGAGCTCGGGCTCTACTTGCATTAAGGAATCTGTAAAAAATCCATATGAAATATCTGGTGAAGCAGCAGTCGTTTTGAAGTATGAATTATACATAATCATCAGTTGTCATGTTCAGGTTCAAATTTGCTTTGTTCACAATTGTGCCAGAACATTAGGTCTTTTTAAATGTATGCCAGTAAATGGATAATTTGGTGTTTTTAAAAATATTCTCATCTGAAATGGCAGAAGCTCCGATTCATAACCTGATCGGTGTTTCGTGGCTGAAAAGATGCAGTGTAAAATGAATCTTTGTGATCTGAACTGGAAGGACGGAAAGGCTGTGAGGAGTAAGCCCCGCCAAGCTAATTTTGGGTTTAAGGGCTCTCTGAATTTTAATGTGATACTTTGCTGCTAATCACTGGTATAATAGGGTTTGGCTTTAAGGTCATAGTTTACAGCAAACTCTTATATTAAGATGACACTCATGTGTTGGTTATTTTAAGTTTTAATAAGAAATATGTAGGGAGGCAGGACATTTTGTCAGATATATCTTTACAGATTACTTACTTCTTTCACCTCTTCAAACAAAACAAACAAACACAAACAAATGTCACAGTGGTATCTACCTCGTTGTTGAAGCAGCAAAGCTTCCGGCTCTGTATTGTACGCTGTGCAGATCATTAAGTCCTGTCATAAACCTGGAAATTATTCCTTATCATAGACCTCCCCACTCTCTCCATTTGCTTCGATGTTGCTATGCCGTAGTCAGTGATTGTTTTGTACTCTCTTTCAACCATCAAATGCTGGACCTCTGAAGCTTAGAAGCCAACTGTCAAACACTGACTATAAGTTGGAGATGAACCAGAGAACACAAAAAAAATTCAATCTATACTGGAGTTAGAGCATGAATAGGTGGGAAACACTGAGTTTTACAACACAGAACAAAGATTTGTCGTAAAGACAAGGCACTTCAATTTAAACCAAGAAAAGAATGAGATCAAGCTGGGAACAAGATTGAATCAAACTGGGTCTTTTGGCCCAGACGATGAGTGGTTGTCTTCAGCATTTCCAGTTCACCGTATGCACCAGATGTGCCAGCCATTACTGGCCTTGGCAATGGCCTGCTAGCCCTGGGGACTGCAGCTGCTAAATGCCATCCACTGTAAATCATTGGTGCCTCTGCCTTTTCACAGTCATTATTCCTCCTCCTACCTCCAGACTGTTAGGGTACACCAATTATTTGTGTATTGCCTCTCATAAAGAACAGCTGGATCCCTGAGCAGCTCATGTATCTCAAGAGTTACAAAAAAAGAAGAAAAAAAAAAGATGGACGTGAGAGTTTTGTCATGCATTGCACAGGCTGGTAATTGAAGAGCAGGGCTGAGTTCATGGAAACTGAATGAATGCAGCAAAGGAGGGGGTTCAACTTTTCAACAGGGAATTTTGGCTCAGGCTTTGGGGGCAAAGAGGAAATCAACAACAGCAGTTGCTAAGGAAGTGCCCTGCTTGTTGAACAGCAGTCTTGACAGCTGTTCATCAGAGAGGAGGAGGGGGAAAGAGGGCACAATTATGGTTATTACTACAGCTGTCTTTACTGCTCTTTCCTTTCACCATTTCATTTCATTACAAAGCCACTCTGATCTTTTGCTTTAATCCAGAATGTCTGGAGATCTGCTTCAAGGTAACCCACTTTTACCTAATGCAACCTGCGAACAGGGTGGGGGGGTCAGCAGCAAGAGGTGATGTAAGCCGCCTCCGCACATGTTGGAAATCAAAGACAAGCCAAGAATGAGGCCGTGTCAAAACATTCACAAAGTGTCGTGACATGTTTAGAGCTGTATTAGATGTGAAAACCCAATCAGTGGAAAACACAGTTTGAAAGAGTTGCCAGCATTAAGTTACATAGAGGTTTCTCCTTCTCAGAAGTCAAAGATTCCAAAGTGCTTTATAGCTTGTATGCAATACAGCCAGTAGGTCTGATGTGAGGGCTCAGAATTATAGCTAAAACAACTCAACAGCTCTATTACATTCATACTGACCTCAGTGAAGTGAAGAATTGTGGGTTGGTACCAGTTGTGCGATTATGACATTTCCTGTATACAATGTTGTTCTCGAGACCAGAAAAACTTTTTAAAGAATACATAAAAATATCATCAAATTAATGCCAGTAAAGTTTTACTACACTGGGTTTGATGTTTGACTGTGTCTATAATATTCAGTTGTTGAGCATGTTGCTGCTGCTGTGGCGAGGTTCAAGATAGATGTGTTTTATATGATAGGAAAGGTCTCCCTTTTCCATGCAAAGGAAAGAAAATCAGGCTTTTAAAGCCACAGGCACGAACAGGCACGTGGGTGGCAGAGGTAGTAAAGGGTCAGCATTAGTGTTGATGGCATAAATAATAAAATGGCACGATAATAATACATTTTATTTAAATGGCACCCTTTTTCGAAAGTGCTTTTACAGACTAGCAAAAAAGCAGAATAAAGCCGATCATTAAGGTTCAACAAAACAAGATAAATCTACTGTGAAGCTGACGGGGATAGGTGCAAAATGCAAGATACAAGATGACAATTTAAATTATAAATACCAATAAAAGAATAAAAGCAATAGAGCAGAAACAATAAACAACTAAAAAAGACTAGTCTAAGAGAATAATAGAAAACAGAGACTATGAGAGATGGCTTCACATAAAAGAGGAAGTCTTAAAAAAAAGTGATTTTTAAGGAGGTCACTTATTCAGTGAGACTTATCTGCTTATCTCAGGCGGTTCTCTCCAGAGTCGATGGGCCCTGATGAGAATGTACTTTAAAAAAATTCAAGGGTCCTTCATCACACTGGTTGAACGAGACATTTGGGTATCAAATCATCCACGAATTGTCTCATGCATGTACTTATCTATGAAGACCAGCACTGATATAAGTTTGAAGATTACGCATATATTCACCCATTCCAGCTTTGTTCTGAGTTTTATTGTGTCAGTGGAGTATTAAAAACCTCATATGGTGCTTTTGTATCAGGAGTCACAAAGAATGAGATACAATCTGGACTTATTCATGCACATTTTACACAGACACTGTCATCTAAGGCACTATATTATCACAGAAAAGCTCAATAAAGCCACATGAGGTCTTTAACAAAGCTTTTGGCAGACACAGCCCTGGGCCGAGTGCTTTCCCCATGGAGCAGACCACCCTCTCTGTCTGTTCCAAAAACAATATTAAAAACACACAATCCCCTATTTCTCCTAAATTTATGGGTGTTGTACGTCTTGCGAAGGAAGCACTTTTTGGGTTGAGTGTTCATAATCCTTTTCTCATAAAATATGTCTAATCAGATCTCTGACTCTCCATGGAGACAGAAGTCACAGGGGCCCTGTGCTGTTCATATGCTGATGGAACTTTGGAGAGCTCGCTGAGCTCTAGTGGTTAATTGATTTTGTGATTAGCAGCAATTAGCCCTGATTACATCAGACTAAAGAGGGCCCTTGTGGGGGGATCTCAATTGTCTTCTTGCTCTCTCTCTATTTGTGCGACTCACGTAACATTTCCTTCACTCACAGGTATCCGTTTCCTACGGTGTTCAGCAGCTGCAGCAGGAAGGACCTCACGGCTAGTTTCGAAAAAGGCGTTGGAATGTGTCTCTTCAATATGCCAGAGGTCAAAGTGCTGTATGGTGGGCAGAAATGTGGCAACGGCTATGTGGAGGAGGGAGAGGAGTGTGACTGTGGAGAACTGGAGGTGAGGGTGCTGTAGGTCATAATAAAAAAAAAAAAATGTTTTTATTTTCAGGCCTCTTGCAGCTTTTGCCAGAAACTCTTAGCTGCTACTCATAAATCATTGTTAATTATGTTTTCCATTATACAGCAAATTAAATAAGGAGCAATGCTAGAGGGGTGTGCTGCCCTGACACAAGTAGTTCACCTTAGTTTCAAATCTAATGGCACAGAGGTTTTGTATTGCAAACACATTCTTCTGATAATTAGGTTAAAGATATGAGTATGGATTAATTCAATCAGTGGAAAGAAGACATGTTTGGGAGGGGTGATGTCTAATTGTGATATAATACGCTGAGAGGAAGCACTGCTGACAGTTTCACACTGTCAACTAGTGAATTATTTAAATGAATCTGCATTGGCATGCACATATTTAATGGTAGTGCATGTTGCCAACTGTTACAACTGCAGGATGATAAAACTGATAATCGTGATTCGGCTGACAATTAGCAGAGGCGAGCTGCTTATCGAATTTTAAAATATGAAGGAGACATCTATTGTGATTTAGACTGATATTTTGAATTACATAATAGCCTAAATGAGAGAACGCCTTGTTGTCTTTCATAATTTGTTTATGCTTTTACGCCCCATGAGTCTTTTTGTGAGCTGCTCAAGTTTCAGTCAGGGTCAGACTGAAAGTGGCCTTGTCCTTAAAAACAAAGAACTAACATAAGCTCCCCGAGCCTGAGCCAGCAACAACAATAAAGCTCTCCACAAAACTGAGCAGAGTCATGCCAACTCAGGCCAGATCAGAGTTCTCAGACAGCACCTCTCTCCTCCATTAAAAAGCCTCATTAAAAAGCCTGGGTCCTGCTCCTCACAATCACTGGCTACTTCTTTTCAGCGTGACTTCTCTGCCTCTTTTTGGCCCCAGGGACCATGGGAAAGGCCCTTAATGGTTTTCAGACTGAAAGAAGTTTTGGAAGGCCCATCACATCAGCTGTGTCCCCTGCCAGCTCCATCCATCCACTTCCTCCCAACTCTTACTGCATATTCAGACCATAATAGCAAAAGGAAAAGAGCTGACCCTCGGGGGTCCAGACAACCTGCATGAGATCATATATGCACAAGCGCACACACACACACACACACACACACACACACACACACACACACACACACACACACACACACACACACACACACACACACACACACACACACACAGAGTGCATATCGTATATTCTGACTCTTGATTGAATTCTTGCTTCCATGTGTATTGGAAAGCAGTGTTGCTGATTGGTGCGGTGCATGGGTCACGATAGAGGCTAACAGGAAACAGATGGTCCTCAACAGTGAGATGGGAAATGTTATTGTAGATCTGCCCTCTCTCTCTCTCTCCATCTCCAAAATGCCTCTGGATGCTATCTGAATGACCTAAACCAACCAGAGCAATGAAATATGTGATGGCATGCTGAGTGACGTAAAAATGTAAACAGAGCATGTCAGTCATTGTATCGCACCTGCTCTATTTCAGATAAATGGAACAGAATCTATAGTTGCCCCTAAAGCTGCATGATTAAGAGATTTTTTTTAAATTAATGCACTGATTGGGAACAGTCCCCTCATTCTTTTCATCAGCCTTCATGTCTGCACCTGGAACATTCTTGGGAAACAAAGTTGGAGATGCCTGTAAATTTATAACCATAGTTTAAAAAAAAAAAAAAGGGCATATTTGTATTCTTCAATTCATGCTGAGCTTAAGCCTCCTTATGGCATACGGTTTTCCAATATTGGATTATATTATAGTCCCACCTTCACCAGTATTTCTACATATAATATTTTACAAAAGCTCACAAAATTGTTTTAAATGTAGATTAAAGTGAGGTCATATTTTCACAACGCTGTGATCTATCAGAACCATGCCACAAATGTTTTCTAGTCCGTCCATCTACCCATCCATCCATCAATTTTCTGTTTCATGTCTTGGGTGGACACCCTGACGTCTCTCTCCCTAGCCAGCACCTGCAGCTTTTCCAGGGGAACACTAAGGTGTTCCAAGACCACCAGCATATCCTGGGTCTGCCCTGGGACCTCCTCCTGGTGGAGGTCCAGAACACCTCACATCCAGGATGTTTTACAGTCTTCACCAAAATTCCTCAGCCTCACAAAAGTTGCCAAATGGAGTTTAATTTTTCTAAACCATAAATGTTATTGCCAAAAGTATTAACTCACCCATCCAAATCACTGAATTGAGGTGTTCCAATTCCTTCCATGGCCACAGGTGTATAAAATCAAGTACATAGGCAGGTACTCTCTCAGGAGCTCAGTGAATTCCAGCATGTTACCGTGATAGGATGCCACCTGTGCAACAAGTCCAGGTGTGAAATGTACTCACTACTAAATATCCACAGTCAACTGATAGTGGTATTATAACAAAGTGGAAGTGACTGGGAATGACAGCAACCCAGTCACAAAGTGGTAGGCCAAGTAAAGTCACAAAGTGGGGTAGGTGGATGCTGAAGCTAATAGTGTGCAACTTTCTACAGAGTTAATAGCTCCAGACTTCTAAACTTCACATGGCCTTCAGATTTGCTCAAGAATTGTGTAGTGTGGCAACAGTTTGGGGATGGCCCCTTCCTGTTCCAACATGACTGTGCACCAGTGCACAAAGCAAAGATCCATAGCGACATGGATGAGCAAGTTTGGTGTGGAAGAGCTTGACTGGCCTGCACAGAGTCCTGATTTCAATCCAAAAGAATAGCTTTGGGATGAATTAGAGGAGAGACTGCAAGCCAGGCCTTCTTCTCCAACATCAATATCTGACCTCACAAACAGGCTTCTAGAGGAATGGTCAAAAATTCACATAAACACACTCCTAAACCTTGTGGAAAGCCTTCCCAGAAGAGTTGAAGCTGGTATAGCTGCAAAGGGTGGGCCGACATCATATTAAACCCTATGGATTAAGAATAGGCTGTCACTCGAGTTCATATGTATGTAAAGGCACACGAACAAATACTTTTGACAACATAGTGGATTTTTCCACCAAACAAGAAGGATCAACAACTGTTGTCCCAAAAGTTGTCATGTGACCACTATGAGGCACTGCAAAAGTCAAAAACATCAGTGCTTGCGCTCCTCTTTGATCAGATTGCATTTCAGCGCATTTCTATCCTTGCGGAAGTGCTTGTCTTATCAATACTAAATATGTTTGTAAAGGATTCCAACCCGACACACTGCGTTTCAGTTTTGTTTTGCCTTTATTACACGCACAGTTGTATTTTTCTCCTGGTTCGGCACAACACGGCAGCCAACTTTCCAGTCAGCTGAGCACTTCTTCCCCCTCTCTGGTCTCCAACATCACCGAAGAAGGGAATTTCTCATCAGCACAATCAGGTCCACCTGTCCCTCCAACCTCCCTGGTACTGCCCCTTGAGCTCACTGCCCCACTCCTCCCCTGCAGCTGAGCCAGGGACCACACCTCCGCCACAATGTCCTTGATTTTCTCTTCTTTTTTTCCTTTTTTTTTTTTTTTTGCTCAAGCTAACAAGTA
>VVHJ01037727.1:31566-46323 GCA_015107715.1 Tylochromis polylepis
TTGCTCAAGCTAACAAGTAACCAGTTTGGAATGTTGATTGCTTGAGTTTCATTTAAATATGCAGAATAGTTGTATATAAATTAAGATAACCTTTGCTTATTTAAATTGTCGAACCACTTTAGTAAGCAAAGTAACTTCTGTAGATTGCTTACATTTGTATTCAGAAGAATTGCATCTGAATATGAAAAATACCTGAGTGAGCCTTATATTATGACAGCACAGCATGTGTGGGTTAAGTTTTTGATTGCTATTGTCACACCTGCCTGCACTGAAGTGGAGTTATTAGCTGAGGAAGTGTTGTGTAAATCGCTCTGTCTTTTACAATTTGCTTGTAAAGCAGCATCCTCTGTGTTTATATGATCTAAAGTTTCATTCATTTAAACTCAAGTCTTTCTTTGTTCTCTCTTCAGACATTGTCTTAGTTGGATTCTTGAGTGTTATGCTAGCTTTAAAAAGTATTTTGGCTTCTTTGTTACAATACAAACATACAAGCCAATTTCTTTACATTACAGGGCATTTGCTTGCTTATTTAAGGGTTTCTGCAGGGTGTGTCCTTTTCTTTTCTCTCCTGTTCATTTTACTATTTAGTTCAACATGGTTTCTGGGGTCTGAAAAAATCCTGTCAGATGGAAATGTTGTTTTTCGAAACCTAGAAACTGCTGTTTCCTTTCTACAGTCAGGTTTTTTCAGTTGCTACGTTACACAGTCCTGCAAGGGCTGCATCCCCTCTGATAACAAAATTTGAGTTTTTGCTCTGGGGTGAAATATGATCTCTTTGTGCTGAGTTAATTCTTCTTCACTTTTGTTCCCTCTTACTTACATTTCCTTTCTCTGCTTGTCTTCTTTTACTATTCTTTTCCATTGGAAGGAATGTATGAATCCCTGCTGCAATGCCACCACCTGCACTCTGAAAGGAGATGCTGTTTGTGCACATGGACAGTGCTGCCAAGACTGTCAGGTAATATGTGTTATAGTATTTCAGTATAAAGTATTTTTACAGACATCTTACAAAAGTAGAAATGTATTTTTTGGCATAATTCACATTTATCTGGGCTTCACCGTGGGTCTTTGTTTTTGTTGCTGTGTAGCTGAAGCCATCAGGCACACTGTGCCGTGAATCCAGCAACTCTTGTGATCTGCCTGAGTTTTGTACCGGTACCAGTCCTCACTGTCCCTCCAACGTCTACCTTCATGATGGCCATGGCTGCCACAATGTGGATGGCTACTGTTATAATGGCATTTGTCAGACTCATGAACAGCAGTGCATAACACTGTGGGGCCATGGTATGTGAAAAATCCCCCTTGCTGGGTCACACTCTACAGTTCAGCAATTGTTGCTATTTTTTTGTTTTTATGTATTTAACGCATCTTGCAGGAGCCAAGCCAGCTCCAGGCATCTGCTTTGAAAGGGTCAACTCAGCAGGAGACCCTTATGGCAACTGTGGCAAGGACACAAAAGGCTCCTTTGCCAAATGTGAAGTGCAGTAAGTCCTGATGTCCCCATAGAAACCAGCGAATATATTCAATAGCATGTGATTTGTGGAATGCAGTCAGGGACATAAAGCATATTGTACCTACTGTTAAAAAAAAAAAAGAAGCATATAACTCATTGAAATAGGAGCACTTTTTCAATGCTAGGGAACACTCTGTGTGACTGAATAAGGCTGACACAGTTTACTCAGTAGTTAAGAAAATGAAGCAAAAATGCCAGATTGGTTTCTCAGTTTTATGAAGCTATGTTTTTTCAAGTAGCTGATCCATTAGATGATGGAAAATAATCATTAGTTTGGAGTCCTAATTGAGGGTTGCAGAGTCATTTGATGTAATGCAACAAGTTCTGTCTCTAAAATCTCAGTTTGTGATTTGGAAACAGCATAAATGAGTTGCCTGTTCTTCAGTTTCTTTAATTGGACAGAAGGAGAAAGATAAAAATGAAAAAAAAATAAATAAATAAAGCTCCTCATATCCACAAAACAGCAACATGTAATTTAATTTTTGTATTGTTATTCCCCTTGGTGTTTGTTTACAGAGATGCAAAATGTGGCAAAATCCAGTGTCAAGGAGGAGCTAATCGCCCAGTAATTGGCACCAACGCTGTTTCAATTGAAACAAACATACCCCTTCAGGAAGGGGGAAGAATACTGTGCCGAGGTACACATGTCTACTTGGGTGATGACATGCCTGATCCTGGCTTGGTCCTGACGGGAACCAAGTGTGGAGATGAAATGGTGAGAGCTAAGGCTTGTGATGGTTAAATGCAGTCAGTGTAGATGGTCACACAAAAATCTTGTGCTTTCAGTCTCATTACATTTATCAGTTAAGTAGATGTAGCTATTTCTATGAGCAGTTCATGAAAGATGCCTATCGTGCTTTTCATATCTTCTGTCATATATACTGTTGCAACAATGGATCCTCATGTTTAATAATGAGGTCAGCATATGTGCAGATAATCCCTATGGGCCAACATTTCAGACTTCAGAAAGCTTAGTTTCAGACAGGTTGTCTACCCTCATTTCAAGGGCACAGCACTCCCACCTACCTGCTGTTCGGACCTTCTGTTTGTGAGGACCAGTCAGTCAGAAGAATGTAGCCTATATTAAGGGGCAAGGGAGCTACAATGGCTTGCTTCATCCAGTGAAAGAACTGAGAGATTCTTTAATGCTCAGTTATAAATGAAAGAGAAGGTGATTTTCTTTTATATTAAACATCATCATTTTAATCAAGGAATGAAATAACAGCAAATCAAACCCCTGACTGTGAATAACAGTTGGTCCACTGCCCTAAAAATGTATGCATTAAGGATCAAAGGTACATACCAAAAAAGGAATAGAAGTGCTTATTAACTTCCAGTCAGGGTGGGGAACTCGATCCAACAGAAACATGTTGCGAAAAAAGGACAAAAGACATACATGGAAAACGGTTACCAAAATAAAACAGGAAGTGGCTTGAAGTGTAACACAAGATGTACACTGAATCCATGTCCCAATTCTTTGGATGTATAATTCAGAAGACAATGCCTAGAAAGGATGCAGTCTCTGATTTGGGTTGTAACTACAGACAGAGAAGGAACTACTAAGATCAGGAAGGAAAGCAACAAAAACAGAGAAAACATGGTTCAAAATCATAACAAGAACAAAAAAAATATGACAGTAATAGAACCTTAAATACCAATCCTAATCTGTAAGTCAATATAAACACAAAGCTTAAATGTATTACATATTGCTGAGAAATAAGAGTGGAGAAAGGATGTGGAGTGAAAGGCCATGACTAAGATGTTTTGAGAAGTTCTTTAAGCTGTGTCCTTTTGTCATTTCAGACTTGCACTGGCTCATACACTTAATTGACTTACCATTATTCAGTCTACTTGGCATCTCCTAGTGTTCATCAATCTAGCCATTGGTCATTTCACTGATCCAGTTAGTCCATTTAGTCTAATTTAGTTCTCTATGAGCCTTGACTCTTAAGGAGGATCTACCCTCCACCCTCATCTGCTAAGGCATTACACTCTGTGCTTGCTGCTGCCAAGCTCATCTTCACATTCTGCTGTACTATACTCTATTTGTGTCTGGTGCCTTTAAGGAGACATATAATACATTTCTGATATATTCCTGTCAGTGGTGACACAATTTTATTTCACGCTATACTGATTTATAGCTGAAGTGTCTGTCAGAAGCAAATTAAAAGAAAGGGCAAACTGCATCTAGCTGTTTTTGTCTTAAAAATGAAAGGGTTTGGAAAAGTACTGACATTGTTTTTGAGCTCACACTGTTCATTTTTGATGTTGTTTTCTGCTTCAGATGTGTTTGAATCGTCAGTGCCAGAACGTCAGTGTTTTTGGTGTGCACCAGTGTTCGGCCAAGTGCAGTGGTCGAGGGGTGAGTACAGTACATTTCAATCTGTTTCACTGTTTGAAAAAAAACTATGTGATAGTTGTCAATCCTAAAACAAACCCTATTCCGTCTTCACATAGGCTCATTTGGGCTGTAATGTGTTCAAAATGCCCAGTACACACTGGCTAGAGAGCCATTACACTTCCTTGCAATCAATCACTCTGAATGCTGAAAGGTTCAATCAATTAGACATAATGATTTCATTTCTCTACGTTAAGGGCCATTCATCATACCATCAGGCAGTCATCCTTGTCCCGAAAAATGTGTTGAAATCTGAAGGCCGGGCTTTGTTTGGCCAAACCCTCGGAGCAATGACACGCAGTCTGACTTTGAGCTGGGGAAAATAGAGATTAGATTTTTCTTAAATGCCACCCATCAAATGTCTACGGGTGGTCCTGTTAGAGATAAAATGTATGGCTTTGCAGTATTAAATTTCCTGGTGAAGCCCAGAAGCTTTGGCTGTGACTGTTTAAGTTGCTCCTTCATCAGATGCATACAGACGAAAGAATTGTGACTGTCTGTTAAAGTGAAACGTGTCCGAGTGTTATACAGTGATATTTGTTTGTGTAGCACCATAAGACATGTCTATGAAATTTTAAGGAATGTTTTACTTGCTGAAATAAAAAGAGACAGGGCACCTCTGCATGTACAGATTAGATCAAGATGCTGCCTTGGAGAGAGGCCCTCACCTGTTCCATATTACTCAGATAGGGAATCCTCTTAGACTTCACCATTCCTGCACGACAGGAAGAGGGAGCGAGAGATTATAAAAATGTGGTTTAAAAGAAAGGGTCTGCTCTGAATTTTATACCAGCCATTTTTGCTACATGGAGCCTAGCAGGGCTGGCTGTTGGTTGATTCTGTCTGCCTCATACTGCACATAAAGAATTGAAATGATTTTGTCATCTGCTCATTCATCAGTTTTCAACCGCTTATTTGGGTCATGGGTGTAGGAGGGCATCAGTTTTAGCAGATCTGCCCAGACTTCCCTCTCCCTGGCCATTACCTGCAGCTCTTTCAGTAGGAATTCCCAAGCCAGCAGAGAGACGTAATCTCTCCGGTGTGTCCCGAGTCCACATGAAACACTTCACCTAGGAGATGTCTAGAAGGCATCGTAGATAAATGTCCAGACCTCTTCAGCTGGCTAATTTTAATGCAGAGGAACAGCAGTTCTACTTTGAGCCCCTCCTGAATGACTGAGCGCCTTACCCTATCTCTTAAGGGCGAGCTCAGACACCCTTTGGAGGAAGCTTATTTCTGCCACTTTATCATATCTCAAGCGAAAATCCCACATTCACTTATTCTGTCGTATTAAATTTGAGAAATTGTTACTTTGCTGTGAAGTAAATGAAAATTTACTCTTTTGTTTTTTTGGCAACTAATTTTCTAATTTCTGTTTTGTTTTTTTTAAGTTTGAGAAATTTAGAAGAATATTGTATTGAATCACTCTGCATCCCTTTACATAAACATAACTCATTTGTAACCTATTAAATTTAAGCAGCATAATAAATGTATGGCGTGTACAATGTGTTAAAAATAAAGAGGGGTGCTTGGGCTCATATAACAGTTAACTGTCCTTTTTAATATACTATAGGTGTGCAATAACAACAAGAACTGTCACTGTGAGGCTCACTGGGCGCCACCCTTCTGTGACAAGGCAGGTTTTGGTGGGAGTGTGGACAGTGGTCCGATCAGGCAAGCAGGTAAGTCAGTAGCTGTTGCACAACAGGAGTGATTTATTGCATTTTAGGTCATTAAATTTTATAGGTTTTTGAGATGTCATTTTTGAGCATTTTTACACTAATATACATGAAATTGTGGACTCATGTTTAGGCACAAACTCCATGTGAAAAATGCTGAAATTCTGAAGTAGTAATGGAATAAACTTGAAGAATACTTAAGATCTACAAAGTTAATTAAAAAAAAAACATTTGTGTGTGTTTCTGAGCAGACAATGGGAATCTGACAGTGGGCATTCTGGTAGCTCTACTCGTCGTCCTGGGTGCCGGTCTGACCATCTGCATCAAGAGAAAAACTCTACTGAGACTTCTATTTACAAGCAAAAAAGATCCAATTGAGAAGATCAGGTGTGTTTTCAGACCATAATAGCGAAATGATTTGTAAATATAAGTCTTTTTTTGTAACAGATCAAGGTCCGTAAATTAAAACAACGGGTGCTATTGAGCGGGCGAGTCTTTATGATTGGTCACACTGTGAATCCAATTACAGTTGTGAATTTTCTTTTGATTGCACAGTTTAAATTATATAACCATTGTAACTGGTGTATGATTAATATAATAAAGTGTTTAATTAGAGATATATAATTTCTTCTTTATATTACAGATCAGTAAGCGCCGCAATCAGCGGACCAACAGCTCCTAACCAGCCTCCATCAGCAAGTTTAACCTCTCCATCCCGACCAGCCCCGCCTCTGCCTCACAGTGCCACCACCTTCAAGGTCACTAGATCGCACACATCTGCTTTTGACCGGCCGATCACACACACTCCAGTAGATGTGACTCAGACAAAGGGAAGATCGGCAATAGATTATCTTTGCTGTTGTTTTTCCTGGAATGTCGCAGCTGTTTCGACAGCACACATCATTCTCAACTAGATTGACGTGCTGTTTTCACACAAATGGCAGCTCATTCAAATCCAATTAAATCATCCTTTTCCATGTGGACTTGTAGAGGAGGTAGTGATAATGGAGTCTGTGGCAAGCAGCATGTTCAGGCACTCTAATACATTTCATGTCATTAACAGCTGTCTGTTAAGAGAGAAACTGATTTATCTGCACATGAAGAATGTTGATGCAGCTGCTTAGTTGACTTCTAAAGTCATCTTGTTGCTCGTAATTGCAAGACAGAAACTGCATGTTGCTGTACTTGTGTGCCTACATTGTTGTATGCCTTTACCCCTCCATTATTGCCCTGACGTAGTTTGTAATGGGAAGTGACCCGTGATCGATCGAGTTAGGTGCTGCTGAAGGATAAGAGAAACTGTGTCAGTCTTTTGTGTTGCAGAGTGGCACACAAGTGGAGTAAGCTGTTGTGCATTACCATGAGATTGGTGTTTTCAGTTAGTAGCATGTGGTTTTCATTTGGGGTCAACTGTAAAAAGGGAGAGGATGTAAGGCTGTTTGATGTAGGCACAGAGCAGGTGAGGTCATTTTCCAGTTGTTGGGAGCTGCATTAAACTGCCGCCTGAATGCATGTGTGCCTGCCTTTGTGTGTCTTATATTGTGTGTGTTTAAGCTCTGCACATCTGGCCAGGTTAAAATATCAAGCAAGACTCATATTTTGGCTCTTGAGCTGTGTTCATCTTTTAATAAGCCCAAGTGGATGTTTATGGGATAGTTGTGGTCTTTTCCTTTACGAAGTCACCTGATGACGACTCGGGGGGGATAGAGAGCAACTAAGTGGGAGTGTTTGATTTATGTATCTTTTGAAAGCATCATGAAGGACAGCAGAGGAAGAGGAGGAGATTATCATGATTGTTTCTGATATGAAGCAGACGGTTTCTCTTCTGACAAACTCTTTCAACTTTAATCTCTCTGCAGCCTCCTCACCGAGGGCCAGAGGCGGGGCTCCCACCAGCCCCCTTCCCTCCCCACAGCCTGCGTAGACTGCCCCAGTGCCCTCCAGTTCACCTTAGCCACACAGTCCCTCTTTCCCTTACTGTGTCCCTCTCCCCTGGCCTTGGGCAGCAGAGACCCCCAGCGCCGCCTCCTCACCGAGCCCCTCCACCTCACATCCATGTCGCACCCAGAGGGGCGTCATTTCACAGTGCATCACACCACAACTCTTGCAGGATGGTCATGGTGAGTGAATTTCCTGTTTCCTCAGTTGGAAACATTTTATTCGATGATGTTACTTACTGTAATTTCGCCACCGCTGTGTCTGGGGAGCTTTTACTCGCTACCCAGGCCTGTAATACCCAACTGGGGAAATGATGATGTTCGATGCACTTTCAGATTGCTGTTTTTTGATGTCGACTGTTTTCATGGTTCTTTCGTGTGCTATAAAAGCAGAGGCATGTTGACAGTTATGCACAGTCACATAAAATAACGAGGTTAGCCCAGGAGCTAGCGCCATCCAAGCAAAGCTTGAGCTCTACAACAAAAACCACAACATAAATAATAAAAATGGAGCCAGACTCACGGGAGGGAGGGAGGGGGGGGGGGCGCAGCAACTGCAGGGAGCAAGTATGTACAAATATCACAGGGTGGCAAACTTGCTGCCACTGTTATTGCATGGGCTTTAGTTATGGCATTGCAGGGTTTCAAAACTGAGAGGAACAGAAAGCCAAAGAGTAATTCTTATTTGACTTTAAACTGATTTGATTTGTACTCTTTGAGGTAGTCAAGCCTAAAGAGACAGAAGTGAAAAGAGCCAATCTAAATTATTTGTGTGTTGTTAAAAAGACAGAAACTGATTGGGGATCATTGGTGCAAGATTTTTCAGGATCAGATAAACAGTACATTTTCTAAGGTTGGCTCTCAGAAAGAAATTGACGGCATTCATTTCCAGCCTTGGCTGCTTTTATGTTTCGGTTCTATAACACTGAATATTTCTTGAAAACGTTTGAAAATGTCACCTTTGCCTGTGGAAAAAGCATAAAGGGTCATACTTTCCATTTCTATTAATTGATCAAGAAAACTGAACATAATTGTATATCGGGCCAGACAAAGCAAAATACAGCATGCATGATAACATCTTCTAAAAAGCAGATAGATAACATACAGTATTGATTGCAGAAGAATTTTTAAAAGGCACCAGTCGGTTTTATAAAAGCTCATCCACCTGTTCAAAATGTGGCGTACAGAAGCTCTTGGCTGTTTTTACTTTAAGAAGTAGGCCCTCTCAGCTGCTCCTATTAAATGGCAAAGTGATTCCTGTTGGCAGCAGACTTCATCAACTGTATCTTTAGCAGCTGTTTGGCAGCTCCAGGATGTTAACAAAGAACATAAGTCATGAGTGAAATCTCCCTGCTGCAGGCTTTGAAGCACTGTTAAACAGGAGCGCTCCACCTGAGGAAGTGAGTGGGATTTTAGACAGACTGTTTTGTGGGTGTGTGAGGTCTGAGGTTCATCCCTGTTGATCCTTTCTCTCTGTGGTGTTTGTGGAAAGGTCTCCTTAGCCCAGGAGAAGAGTAGGGAATGAATCATGATCTCTGTATTCTAGAGAAGATTTAAACAGCGTGATAGCTTTCCCGTTATTAGTTGGTTAGAGAAGACGGCATTGGCACCTCAAAGAGAAGCTCAAAGAAAAGGAGACATTGGCTATAATTATCTGACTGCTAGTGCCACCTGGTGGTAAGTTTCCATCATTATTTAGAAGTGTCTGTCCTTGAACAGGAACTGGAGAAGCCCAGTCCTCCTCAGAAACCTCTACCTGCTGATCCAAGGGGGTCTCGACAGGTGCGAAGTCCCTCTGTTCAGCGGAGCCAAACTGCAGGCCAAGGACCTTCTAGTGTCTGTGGGCCTGCACCTTGCGCGCCAAGACCTGCACGCCCTGTCCCACACCCCAACAGGTGGGTTCAAACCTTCACTAGATATATTTAAATCGCTGATTTATCGCTGAGATATATATTTTTTTTTTTTACATGTTTTTTTTCCTCTTCCTCTAGGCCGAGTCCCAAGCACCCCCCAACACTACCAAAGCCTTGCATTATTGCCAACGTCAAATACAGCAGCTGAGATTTTAACCAGAAGGGACATTGTTATGATAAGACTGAAAAGATTTGCACTATGAAAACTCTGAAAAACCTTAAAGGTGGTGGCTTCTCTGAGTTTTGAATCAGGAGACCTGCCGTGTCCCTTTGGTGCTCTGTCTCTGAATGGTGCTACGAGTCTGAGCTCAGGTACATGTAAAGTATTTATATTCAGTATTTATTGCCATGCAGTGCACTGTGCCAGACACTTTTACGACATGGTAGCAACTTTGAATTTTGAATTACTTGTTTTAATTTCGCGTCTTCACATCAGCCGACGTTTATGAAGGAGAGTGATCTGTGAAATTGTGACAACGGAGACGCTTTTGTGGAATGTGTTTAAATGAAGGGAACCCTTTACATTGTGGTTTTGTTTTGTGTCATAAGTGAAGAATTTAAAAAGAGTTGTGCAATGACAAATGGGAGCTTCAAACAACATTTGTAGTTTTTTGGGTTTTTTTTGGTTTTTTTTAATCCACTGGGGTTTTCTTGAAGGGTAATTCTCTGTGTAGCAACTTTGGGCCATCTGACAAGGCTTGAAACAACTGCAGCAAAGGAAATTGTGGTATTAATACAACAGATCTTTGATGCGTTCTGCAATCAAGAAGATCGCTCAATCGCTCAAAAATGAAATCCAGGCCTGTTTCTTTTCTTCTTCATTTTTATCACGGAAAGGTAACAAATTCAACTGTGAAATGTCACTGATTTTCCATTTCCTTTTCATTTACAAGACCCAATATGCTCTCTTGAGGGATCCGGGTACAGAGATCTAAAATGAGCCGAGATCAAGAAAGTATCCCTCAGAAAGAGTAAACCTATCTGAAATATTTGCTCTGCTTAAGGTCATGTGTGTTTTTTATTTTTTTCCCCCTCTATGCTTGCTGCACCAAGGACAAGATTAAATCATGGAATCACTGATGACTTGCTTAAAGGTGTTTCTCGCATGTAAACAGCCAAAGTCTGGCTGCGGTGTTCATATGTGCATTTTAATTCATGTTTTTATCTAACTGGAAAGGACAGTTTAACTTGATAAGAAAACATTCTTAGATTTCATTCTGCCACATAAATGACCTTTAATGGTTACTCAGTATATGCTGACTCACTCAAGAGTATCCGGGCTGTCGTTCATTTTCAGTTTTCCTTTTTTTTCTTACATTTTTTAAAACATTTTTACTTTGCATATTTTAGATTATCTTTTAAGAATGAACACTGTTTTATCATTTTGGTTTAATGTTTTTTGCTGGATTGCAGTGCAGCACACATATATAAATACATATACACATCCACACTGAGCAACATTTCCTTTGAGCACCGCTGTTGTTAACAAATATGTTCGCTAAAAACTGATATGGATAGAATTTTGTTACTTTTGATACTCTTTATAATAATGCACTAGTTTTACATGCATTGCTTTGTTTACTTTGCTTTTTCAACGCTGTGTCTATGCCTAATAGAGACCTGTTTGTAAGTTACATTGTATGTTCTTTGTATGTCGTGTTACAGGTGAGCACATTTTCATGGAGATTTTTTTTTTTTTCTAAAGGATGGTTCTTTAAAGCATCATATGTAAAACAACAACAACAAAAACACTTAGTGTCTGTGTCTGATCATGGTATTTTAAACAATCGGTATTAGTAAACCTGTTTTTTTTTACACTGAAAACATTTGTTACTGACTTTTGTGCTTTTTTTAAAAAAAAAAATTTAACGTTTAAATTTACAGAAACGCAGGTGACACTTGAACAGATCAATTATAAGAAAAGATTTAAAACCGAAAAAAATGACATTTTCATTCCACAAGCCTGAGCCAGTGCAAATACAAGGACAGATTTCATATACCTTCACATTTGAAAACCTCAATGTCAGAACCCTCTGGCACTTCTTATGCTTAATAAACCAATTTTAAATTACATTTCAAATAATCAACACTATAATAAGGGTGATCTAACATTTTAGAGCAGCATTTCTTTTCAGAAAGGTCTAAGTCTCATCATACTTGCTGTAAAAGCCAATCTTATTTTAATGCTGTGAGCCTTTGTCTTAAAGCAATTTGACAAGGTCTCCATAGGGGATAGAAATAGCGCTTAAATCAATAGAACTGCTTACTACCAGGATTCGCTTGCAGTGATGTGGTGGAGTTAAGTGGTTGTGTGTAATTAAAGGGATATTGAAAGGAAACTTTGGGGAGGAAATCTCTTGTTGATAAGAAATTGAAGCTGCGCGCTAACGAAGACAAATGTTTCTGATGAGCTTTTGAAATCAGCCTCAGCCAACATTTTCTAATTAGTCACATTTTATTTGTCAGTGGGTGAGAGATGAGACGCAGTGCCACCTCAGTGAAGTGTCTAAATATTGGGTTTAAAAGCTTTTAATAATGATCAAAATCACTGACACGTCTGTTTTTGGCTGCTCTCAGGAACTTTGTCTCTATTTTTACAGATTTGCTGTTTGTCAGGTGCTGAAATAGTTTAATTTATTTCTCTGATAAAGGTAAGGTGATTTGTAAGAGAACGTCAATTATGTGAAAATATAATTGTAACTTTAATTGAAAGTGAAAATGAAAGTCCACCTAACATTTAAATATAATAATCTATATACAGCCTGCTGACTACTCCTGAAATTCTAATACACTTTAATGAGGCTGTGCCTTTCAGCGTTACATGAAAGGATATTTTTAGAGATATTGTTACTGGTGGCAACAACGACACCCTAAGTGTCCTCACTGCTTCACACGTGATTTCATGATAATATGAAGGCGATTATGACAGTCGCTTGGACATGCTTATTGGTGCATGTGAAGCTCTACGCAAATCAAAACACGTGTGAAGCCACGCTGAGACGAAATTACGCACCGGTGGACATTGCGCGTACCAAGCTCCAAAGTGGACAGCTGCAAACTTTGAACAGCTTAAAAAAAAAAACCCACACTAAAAACAAAAGCCTTAGCAAAAGGAGGCAACATAGTACTTGTACTCCGTCCAAATACGAGAACAAAGCGTGGGATTTTTATTTTTTTTAAACGCCAGATGGAAAGGCACGCGGTCTGTTTTTCTAGGTTTCTGATTTGAGAAGAATGGACCTGTAGCTGGAGTGGAAGAAGAAAACTTAATGTGCACTAGTCCTGATAAACCCGTATGTCATGTGGGAGGAAACTAGTTCGGCAGAGCCGAACGTTTGCCCTGACCGTGAAGAATGTCCCGCAGAAGATACTTTTGGATTTGGAGATGATCTGGAGTTAAATCAGTTCGATGGATTGCCCTTTTCCTCGCGTTACTACAAGTTGCTGAAAGAGAGGAAATCTCTGAGTGTGTGGAAGGTCAAATGTCAGTTTGAGGATGCTCTGGCAAACAACCAGCTGGTTATTGTGTCCGGGGCAGCAAAGACTGGCAGGAGTACACAGGTAAGAGTGTAGTCAGTGTTATTAATATTTTAATAATGAAAATTTCACATTCAACTTATGAACTTGGGCTTATGTACAGGATAAGAATTTGTTGTTCTGGATGAATGTGGAGCTTCTTAATAATGGGGCGTTTACCAAAGCATAATCCAAATTGTATAAATTACACATGCTTAATTCAATGCTCCCTGTGATTTGATATATTTAGGACTACCGTTTGTCACTCAGTGTTGCCATGCTTGTGTGAACAGAAGCTGCCCAGCTCAGCAGATGATGTTGTGTCACTGTGAAGCTATCCAAACTCCTGCCTGCCTGACCATCAGTCTGCACAAAGGCTCCAGCAGGGGTGTTAGGGGACCTCCTGCTGCTAAGCCCTGATCCGCTGGAGCCGACACATGCTGCCAAAGCAGTTTTGCATTATGAGCGATAATAGCATAGGATATCTCCCGTCACAGTTTGTTTTGCTGTGTGCTTAAACAAAAGCTGTTGGGATAATCTGAAAAGGACACTTGTGAGTGAGAAAAAACAGCTGATGTGGTAGAAAACATTCTCTTGTTTAATATTTGAGGAAGTACTGGTGCTCTGAATCATATTTTACTATAAAGACTTTTAAAACATTTATCCATGATCATCTTTCAGATCCCTCAGTGGTGTGCAGCGTTCTGTCTGTCTGCCCAGTATCAGCATGGTATGGTTGTGTGCACACAGACCGACAAACAGCAGGCTGTAGATCTGGCCTTGCGTGTCGCTGATGAAATGGATGTCAACATAGGCCATGAAGTTGGTTACACCATCCCTCTGGAGACCTGCTGCTCCTCTGACACTGTTTTGAGGTTTGTTAATGAGCTCTCACTGTGTCTATTTCACTGCCAGCAGTGGAATATCATTTGAATATAATCCACAAACTGTCCCTTTCTTTCTTAATTTTTTCCTTTACTTCACTCCTCATTAATGGATGGAGGCTCATTGCTGACAAAGGACAGAGCTCTGTGAAGACTCATACTTAATCTAAATACAGTGGACCAGTTCAAAGCCAGGAAATTATCTATGTAGCCTAATATTCAATAACTCTCATTATGGCGCAGTAGCTATTTGTCATTTACTGTCCCAAATGTCAAACATTTCCAAATATTGCAATATTATAAGCTATATATACAGTACTGTGCAAAAGGCCACCCCTTATTTCTTTATTTTTAGTTTCCAAGGAGACAGACTTTCACATAATTCTTTTAAAGTGATCTTAAGAAATGGTTCTCCAAGTGTTTCTTTGGACATTGGTTGAATTGTTACCAGCAGCCTGTTTTTAATAAAAAAAACACCCAAAGAAATAAAATAATAATTTGTTCCCATTTCTTTAGTTGAATCTATGAAAAATAAATATTAAAGACAGCAGTTTGATAGACATAAAATTGTATTTTTTTGCACCAAAAAGGTGACTCCCAAAGAGTTATTAGCTAAAAACTTGGCATATATTGACATGGTGTGCAGTGTGTCCTTCTGAAGAACATCTGAGGAAACTGGACAAGTGGAGGCCAAAAGAGAAAGTGGCAGGCCTAAAGACATGTACAAGTAAATCCTTAAGAAGACCTGGCATAGGACCTGAGGGATGCATCTGACCCTTAATTCAATTCAATTCAATTCAATTCAATTCAATTCAATTCAATTTTATTTATATAGCGCCAAATCACAACAATAGTCGCCTCAAGGCGCTTAATATTTGTACAGTAGATCGTACAATAATAGATACAGAGAAAACCCA
>VVHJ01037729.1:4872-15575 GCA_015107715.1 Tylochromis polylepis
GGGGTCACCATATAGGAAGACACATCGTGTGTAAAAGTCACCAACACTGCTGACTCAGAAACAGAGCTCCAAATCTCATCTGGCATTAAGATCAGCACAAAAACAGTGCGCCAGGAGCTTCATGGCATAAGTTTCCATGGTCTGCTGTAGGTGTGCAGGTGGCTCAGTACTTTTATCCACATAGTGCAGGGGTCCCAAACTCGCCACTTGTATATTGACGTGAAAAAATATAATGCGATTTGGCCCTTGAAGTGACTTTTTTTGTTAGGGAGGATTTGTTTGTTGATGAGTGCAATGTTAAAATAAGTTCTTTAAAAAGCAAAAAAATGATTTAATATGAAGGCAACATGAGCAGAGAGCACAAACATGCTGAGGGATCGGCTGTTAGTTCAGTGAGAGAGTCAAACACCAGCGTGTACACTCATTTCTGCATTTTTATTTTGTTAAATACGAACAAAATGATAGCAGACGTGCTGCCACGTGTACGGGCAGAAAGAGAGTACCAGTGTGTTTATTTGGTAGTTCAATGAAAGGCTTCAGTTAGTTAAGAGTGAGGAGAAAAACTGCGTTCACGTTTGCAGTTTTCTCTTGTTGTACAATGTTTGAAATTTAATTTGTACTACTTGAACACTAAAGTGGCCCTCACATGACATGACAGTGCCAGCAGTGGCCCACAGCTCATTTAAGTTTGAGAGCCCTGATTTAGAGGGAGGAGGAGCCACACAGATCTATCACTGCAACCTCTTTAAAACATGGAGAGAGGCTGAAACCACTTCTCTGGTGAGTCTAGTGAAGGAAAGAGATGAGTTGGGTCTTCGGATGTTGCTGCATTGCAACAGAGTTTTGCAGATGTGTTCTCCCCCCTGCCCAGTTGTACCTAAATCAGAGAGTACCATTTTGAAACATGCCCTGGCATGACTGTGTGTTCACAGCCTTACAGATGACCTGAGCATAAGAGACAAATTGTTCAGAAGGATTTGGCTGAGATGCTGAAAACTGGGGTAATAGTAGAGTGTCACAACACTGACAAGCTCCTAGCAGTTAGGCACTGCTGGCTTTGTAACAACACTGGATTTAACCAAGAGCTACTAGCAGATTCCCTTGTCTGCAGAGACCAAGGAAAAAACAAGCTTCTCCACTCTGTATGCGTTGTAGCAATTCATCACACTTATTTTCAGCTTGTTCAGAGCCCCCGCCACTTTTCAGTGCCTCACGGACTGGGTGCTGGGTCCGCATGCTACTGCAACGCAGGACCCATTATCCATAGTGACACCTGGGTGGAGCATGTGCACCAGGTGGCCATGGTCCTGGAGTCCCTGAGGCGAGTGGGGCTTCTGGCCAACTGGAAGACGTGTGCGGTTGGCTGGAGGGAGGTACGGTATCTGGGGAACCACTTGGGAGGCAGGCAGGTGCGCCCTAAGATGGAGAAAATGGCTGCTATCGCATCCTGCTCGTGTCCCAAGATCAATGTGCAGTGTTATTAGGGGACAGTGACAGGAGGCTGGCAGATCACACAAACAGCTGGGACTGATTGTGTGATCATGCACTTGCTATTTCAGTAGCCAGCTGGGACCGAAGGGGAGAACTGCAATGGGAACGAGTCCACTGAAAGAACACTGTAAATAAATGTCACTAACCCTACAACAGTGTGTACTTGTCAGGTCCTTTGTGTCGCATGCACAACACGGTGGTTGCAGCAGGATGACAGAATTACCAGGTGGAGCACCGTCGAGTAAATCAGGCTGGGTAATCTGAACGGCGCATAAGCGCAAAGACTCGATCCCTGATCCAAAAGCACAGGAAAACAACCCTCATTCACCAGTGAAAACCCAATGTATTGGCAGATATAAGAATACCTACCCCCGCCTGCCGCCCCTCACCAAGGGCAATTCGAGTCTACCAGGCAATTCTGGATTGTGTGAGGCTCTCTCTGGAAGATCATGGCCGCTGGTTCTGGGCGTGCTGGATGGAGGTGAAGCTGCGGTTGGCTCCCGACTTGTTTGTCACTTAATACGAGGAACCAACTTGTCCAGGTTCAGTAACTCGGTGGGATAATTTATAGAGGTGTGTTTACAACAGGATGTGATGTCTGTGCTGCACTCAGTTGTGACGTGAGGTCCTCTGATATTGACTCAGGGAAGGAGGAAACAGCGGGGCCTTGTCAATTAACCGCTGGTTCTGGTAATTCGCTCCATGAATGATTTTCCACTAGAGCACTCTTGAGACGCTATTCTAAGCTTAGCCTTTGACCAAGTGATGAAAACCAATCACAGGCGGCTCATTATAAGTCGATGGCCAGTCACGTGGGAAATCTCCAGAGCAAATAATGAAACAATTTTATTGGTCAGACATCCAGAGGCATGTACACCAGATTCCCTTGTCTGCAGAGTCCAAGGAAAAAAACGGGCTTCTCCGCTCTGTACGGTTTGTACCCATTTGTCACACTTGTTCAGATCTCCCGCCACTTTCCAGTGCCTCATGGACTGGGTGCTGGTACAGTATCTGGGGCACCACTTGGGAGGCAGTCAGGAGCGCCCCCAGATGGAGAAAACAACAGCCATTGCATCCTGCCTGTGTCCCAAGACCAAAAAAGAGGTGAGGCGGTTTTAGGGGCTGGTTGGTTATTACTGCAGGTTCATGCTGAATTTTGCAGTGCTGACCAGCCCCTTAACCAACCTCACCTGAAAGGGTGCCAAGGATCTGGTCCGGTAGACGGAGCAGTGCCAGGCAGCATGAAGAAGACTCTCTGTGGGGAACCCCTGCTCCACATCCTTAACTTTTATCTCCTTTTATCCTGCAGACAGACACCTGAAACAGAGCGCTGGTGGCCATTTTGTCCCAGCAGGTAAGTGAGGTTTGTATACATCAGACTGAAGCTCTCAGAGCACTATTACCTTCTGTGGATGCCCATTCACCCTCTGCTTGGATCATGCCCGCTGCAGTGGCTTCACTGCAAGAAGGATGCCAACGCTCAGATCACCCAGTGGTATCTGGCTTTACAGCCATTTAGGTTCAAGGTGGTACATAGGCTGAGGGCACAGATGGTGTTTATCACCACATTGCTGAGTATTAGGGTTTTCCCTGCAACAGGGAGGTTTTTAGAATATGTGGATTTTACTGGGAGATGGAGGTGTGTCACTGGCATAGCAGTGAAAGAAAATTTTCTCTTTAATGTGACTGACAGGGAGCATATACTGTATATAATGGTAAAAAGGATAGGTCCTGGTATAGGCCTCTGAGGAACAGTTTATTACAGCATAGGGAGTGCTGCAGGCACCAGTGGAAACTAAAAAATTTCAGTTGGTCAGATGTGACTGGAACCACTGCAGAGCCAACCCAGATATGCCAGTCCAGTGCTGCAGCCTCTCCATCAAAGGTTTATGATCTAATGTATCAAAATTACAAGCTAATTTTTTTAAACTGCATTTTTTCTGAATTTCTGAGATAACATAAGACAATAAAGTCAAAAGGTTTTTTTCGTCAAGTTAATACATTATTCTTAGGTAATGTATGCACTTATATGCATTATGTAATTTTAAGACCTTTTCAAAATTTTGATTTCTGATTTCTGAAGAAATCAGAAATTTTCATAAACACAGGAACCCATCCATCCATTATCTACCACTTCCATTATCTAGAACATACCAAAAAGTATGTTCTTTTTTTCCCTTTTTTTTTCAAACATATATTTATTGGATTTTGTATTCATGAACATCCAAAACTTTAAACCTCTTGAACATATGGCAGTAAGAAAGTAATTTTAAAACAAAACAAAAAAACAGTACAGGTTACTGCGTACATTCCCAAATACACTCACATATTTTTCATTACCTCACTCTCTCACCACTTCCTCAACTTCCCCAATTTTTAATAGTTCCAGAAACATTTTCCAGATGTCAAAAAATTCTGAAGATCTTTTTCTAACCACATACGTCAGTCTCTCAAGAGCTAAACGTAATGTTACATTGTTTAACCATTGGTCAAACGAGGGGCCACCAACATTCTCCCAGCATACTGCAATACAATGTTTGGCCTGGAGTAAACAAAGGTCAACCATTTTTCTCTCTGTATGAGATAGATTACAGTCATCCGGATACATGCCTAAAATACAGACCTTAGGACTTAACGGTACAGTGGAAGATGTGATCTGAGAAATATATTTTAACACTGAGCACCAAAACTTTTGAATCTCTTCACACTTCCACAAACAGTGGTACAGTGAACCTTGGTGGTTGGTACATTTATAACATATGTCCGTTATATTAGGATCAAATTTATTTAGTTTTACAGGCGAGACATATGTTCGCATTATCCAGTTAAACTGTATCATTCTCAATCGAGTGTTGATGGTTTGGGTGTGTGTCTTTAAACATATTTTACTCCACTCAATGGGTGAAATATCTTCTTCTAAGTCTCGTATCCACTCCTGTCGCTTATTGTCAGAGATGTCTCTATGCTTCTCACCCACCATGTTATAAAACTGAGAGACCAGTCTTCTACCAAAGCAATTTTTTTGTAAAAAGTATGATCTTTTACTAACATAATGTTGAATGAGAACTGAAGAAGCCCCTTGGATGAGAAGTGAAATGTCTTCACGAAACTTAAAGAAGTCCATCGCTTTCTTTCCAAGCTCGTTAGACAATCATCTTGAATGAATTGAATAAATATGGCTGATATAGCTCCATCAGTTCATCCACCTTACGTTTTGTTTTGTTATTATAATTTTGAATTAAAATTAAACTCAATGGATACACAAAATACTACATCTTGAAAGTGTTTTTTAAAACTCACAAATGCAGTTAAATGTCATGTACATACACACCCACAGAACTGTTGGTATCTTTTGTAAAAGCTGTCAAATCTATAGCTATGGTTCTGAGTACCTGGCCCTCCTAGTCATAATTTGACTGTGCCTGGCTGTCAAGATGTGTTTGTTCCAAATGGAATCAAACAGCAGAGTCTGTCAGTTGTTATTACTGAAACCTAGACTAATTGAATTCTTTTAGAGCTGGCTCCTTATGGTCTTATTCACTGGCAGAGTCTCTGGGCTGCAAAGTCACCTTTAACTTCTTGAACCCTGATTTCTTTTTCATAAATTATGTAAGAAATGTGTTTTTCATGGTGTATACAACACATTGTGCTTGTTCACTGAGTTGGTTTCATTATTTATATGAGTATCCTGTTGTGTCACAGCCCATAGTCCTAAATGTTGAGTCCATTGTCACCCCACAGTCCCTGACAGATATGCATGTGGGGTGTCCTCAAACAGTTAAGTGGGACACAGCAAGAAACTGCACGTGGCCCATTACACAATCAGCTGCATCACCATCTGATAATCATGGGGACCTGCAAGGAAAAGATTCACTGTTTTCTTTGGGACGGCGTCTTTAGAAGAGAGCTCATGGAACTCTTAAACAGTTGACAGAAACTTTTGAGTTTAAAGCACTGTGGGAGACAGTGTTCAAATTATGTGTAAAAGAACTAACACCAGCCTTTGAAAATACTCAGATAAATAAAGATACAAGTAAGAGCTTTCATAAAATGTCACTTAAGTCATTTTTGTACCAAGCTGTAAGTATGGTTTTTAATTTTGCAGAGTTGGACATTTTTAACACGGGCGTCTATAGGGATTGACTTCCTTTTGAAACCAACTTCAAGCGGCACTTATGGAACTGCAGTTTTTGGTACTTCCATGTTGGCTTCATTTTTCATCTACAGAGGTTGTCACTTGGAGACTGCGTGGCATTTTTAACCTTTTTCTATCAGCTCAAATATTGAAACAGTGCCCCCAAATTTGTTCAGCTTTAGTTTACAAAAGTTCATAGAGCAGAAAAGATTAAAAAAAATATAACTTGTCTTTTATCAGTTATTTTTCAGTTTCACTTGGATAATACATTTAAACCAAATACTAATTGTGTCGGCAAACAAAAGAGCAGCTATAGCAAACTGTAAGCAGGAAACATGTGAGTGTAAGACTAAGGATGTCCTTACTGAGGGAACTGGGAAAGTTACATTCAGATTAAAAGGTTTCACTGACGTGCTTATTTTATGTCTGTTTAGCTTTCTTTTAATTTAAACATGTCAAAATCTCACAGCAGTGGTATGTACCGATTGTTTCTGGGAAACATACTCTTTCCGTATCCTTATAGCTGTTCTTTGCTAAAAATAGTAACCATTTCCTTGTCTCTAATTAGTCTTTACATCAGCCTACTGTGTACCTGTATTGTCTGGCATCTGGAAAGTATTCACTGCACATCACCATTTTCACATTTTGTCATGTTACAGCCTTATACAGCAATTAGCTGAAATTTGTGTAATTTTTTTCTGTTCATTTGATAACAGGATCCAGAGTCCACATTATCATCAACATTCACCCTGGAGAAAAACTAATAAGGGAGACCATCAGGACCAAGCTGGGTTTCTTGGGTCTGGAAGTTTTGGAGAAATGTCCTCCCTTTCTTTCATCACAGCTGTGTACCAGATATTCTGTTGACTCACTGAGGGACACATCATGTCAGAAACCTCAAAAAGACAAAGTCATTGCAGGGATCTTTACTAGCAACTCCCTCAGTCCTGTAGATAGGTATATAATTAGTTATAAGTCAGTTTTATAGTTCTACTGACAGCTGACATGTAAATTGTTTGTTAAAAAAAGACAAAGCTTTATATACTAACAGAATATCCGGTATATTTACCTTTGACTGGGTGTTTTTTAAATGGAGAGCTCAAACATGAGTACTGATACTGATGTTTGGTTCAGTCGTGCCGCTCCATCGTGGTCACCTGCAGGAAAACAGAGGCAGGGAGGTATTATCAGCAGTGTTTGAGCTGCTGCCTGAGTATTAGAGAACACATATTAATACTTCACGTTATTTCTCTCAAAGGATGTAAGCTGTACAGAGGACTGCAGATGTAAATTTGTGAGCATTACCTTATTAAGAAATTTTTTTTTTAATCAAATCAAATCTATCAATAAATATAAAGAGTCGGTGCTGAAAAATTAATCAGTGGAATAATTAAACATAAATTTTGACTTAAGCTGCCAAATGTCCACAGTTGGTTTTAGCACATAAATATTGGGCTTTGCTATTTTAATGCTGTTTCTTTTATTGTGTGTACAGCAGCTGTGTTAGTAACACACTGAGATATCAGTGTGTTACTGATAGTCAGGCAGTCAGTGAGTGAAGAATACTGTGAGAACAACTTCATTCCTCAATGAGTCATCTTCACTTAAAAGTGTGTTAAATCCACCCTTAATGACGGGTTATTGAGTGCAAGCAATAGTGCAAGCTTTTTTTAATTTGGTGTTACTGTCCTTACAGATGTGAAGAGAGACAGAAACATGCTGCTGTTCGCACATATTCAATAATCAGCTCTGCACAGGAGCTGAAAGAGAGCCCAGTCTGCTGTTTGACAATCTTAACACTCACTTTGATGTGGAGGAGCAGTACCTCTGATCTGAGCCCCTCCCAAGCTCCTTGCCCTATCTGTATGGCCTTACCACTTGTATTTGTGATCTTTCACTCACTATCCGCAGCTTGTGGCCACAGGTGAGGGTAGAAACACAGTTTGACTGGTAAACAAACAGCTTAATTTTCATGCTCACCTCACTTCATCATAGCAGATGGCAGCACTGCAGACACTGCACCCCCCTTAAAAAAAAAAACTCTGCATGATGCGTGCTACGAAAACCATTGTGTAGTAGACCTTCTCCTTCTTGTCCTCTCAGCTGCTGCCTTTAGGGGACACTATAGCGCAGGAGTCTCAAACTCGCGGCCCACGTCACCCCTACTTACTTATTCAAGTATATTGACTTGAAGAAATACGATGCAATTTGGCCCTTGAAGTTACTTTTTTTGTTAGGGAGGATTTGTTTGTTGTTGAGTGCAATGTTAAAATAAGTTCTTTAAAAAGTAAAAACTGATTTAATATGAAGGCAACATGAGCAGTGAGTACAAACATGTTGAGGGATTGACTGTGTTAGTTCAGTGAGAGAGTTATTTGTAAAGAAAACAACTTTCACTAGCAGTCAAAAACTAATGTGTGCACTTATGTCTGAATTTTTATTTTGTTAAATACGAACAAAATTATAGCAGAAGTGCTGCCACGTGTCTGGCCAGAAAGAGAGGACCAGTGTGTTTATTTGGTAGTTCAATGAGAGAGTGAGGGGGAAAAATTGCATTCACGTTTACAGTTTTGTCTTTTGTCTTGTTATTTGAAATATAAAAAACAAACAAAACACTATATTTTTGGAAATATTTGTGGGTGTTTTCTTGTTTGTTGTTGTTTTTGTACTACTTGAACACCAAAGTGGCCCTCACAAGAGATAACTGTGCCAGCAGTGGCCCACAGTTCATTTAAGTTTGAGACCCCTGCCATAGCGGATTATCTGCCTGTTTCATCCTGTCTCTATCATCCTTTTTTGTCACACCAACCCTCTGCATGTCCTCCTTAACTACATCCATGAACCTCCTCTGAGGTCTTCCTCTTTTCCTGCCTTCCTACCTGGCAGCTCTATCTTCATCATTCTTTGTTCACTTTATCCACTATCCCTTCTCTGCACATGTCCGAACCATTTCAACCTTACCTCTCTAACACTGCCTCCAAACCACTTAACCTGAGCTCCTCTAATGTACTCATTTCTAGCCCATTCTGGTCATTCCCAGTGAAAATCTTCCAATCCACCACTTCCAGCTCTGCCTCCTGCTTTTTTGTTTGTTGGTTGTTAGTGCCACATCTATAATCCAGCATCTTGTAGACCTGCTATCCTGTCATAAATCACCCCTGACACTCAGTTCCACCCACTCCACTCTACCTGCACTCTCTTCTTCACCTCTCTTGTCCACTGTCAGTTGTTTTGAATGGTTGACCCCAGGTATTTAAACTCGTCTGCTTTCACTACCTCTGCTTGCAGCTTTTACACCTGTCTCCGTCTCATTTGCACACATTTATTCAGTCTTGCTAGTATTAACTTATGTGCTTCTTAAGGACTTGTTTTTCCTTTGCCTCTGTCTCTGTCCCTCTCTCTGCAGTCTCTTATGTATCAAATAAATGAAACATTCACCTGGGTTATTTTCCATGCCCCGCCCACTTTTCTGATACTTTGAGTAACAGAGGCTTTTGGCTCCTCCTTCGCTACAGTCACAGAGGGCTTATAAATCCTTGGCCAGGCTCAGGTTGAGCACGGCTTCATACACGCAGCAGTTTTTCTTTCGCAGGTTCGCTGAGGTTCTGCTGAGGACAAGCTGAGGCTAAGCTGAGGCTATACACAGGACCCAGTCATGGAAAAAGATGGAAGACCCAACTGGGACAACCCCATGCAATTTGTGCTGGCATGTGTATCATATGCAGTCGGACTGGGAAATGTATGGCGGTTTCCATACCTCTGTCAATTGCACGGTGGGGGTAAGTCACTGTGAACCTCTTACACCAAGTAATGACCAGCCCTTTCTACCGAAGAATGTGCCTTTAACTATGGTGGTTACCAGGCTTATGTAGAGTGAGTGAGTTTTGTTTGAAATGAAAAATAATCTCAATACACTCTCTCTCTCTTCAAAGAGACTAAGAGTTAAATTGTAAGCAACGTTTATGTACATAACGGCTTTTACTCACCTCTTCACTCGAGAAATCATGTTACGGCATCAGTGCAAATGGTAAACGACAGTTATTACAGTCCTTCAAACATGTGTTATGTAAACGTGCGTTTGTAATTTTCTCAATACGATTAATTGAATTGTACGTAAGTAACGGAATATTCTTTATTTGGTGTGAATAGTTATGTGAATAAACGGAACAGTTTATCAAAGGGGGCGGGGCGTACTCGTGGTAAATTTCCTATGCAATCCTTATCTGACTCAATGAGCCATTGTTAGCTGTGTCACCGCTGAAAACCACAATGAAAGTAGATGACGGTCATTAACCAGTTGGAGCGAAAAATAAATAATCAGAATAAATCAGAAGAGGTTTAGAAGTAGGCTTGTTTAAACAGACTCCTAACTGCTGTTGTACCACCATTTAAGTGATAAGAGTGCGCGATTTAAAGACGAACTAAAAATAAAGGCAACGCAAACATTCAGACATTTAAAAAAAAAAAATCCGTTAAAAGAAAAAATGTTTTCGTTTCTTCCCTGGAAATGGTAGCAACATATGGCACTTTATACTGATGTTCCTGATGTTTCCCTCTGACTGCCAGAATTTACTACAGACGGCAATTTGACTTTGTGAGTCACCGCGTTTACTATGTGGATGTGGAATTTTTCAGTGTACTTATACATATGACAGTACTGTGCTAGTGACCAACACAATAACACTTTTTTCTTGACAACAAACCAGTTTTGTCAGTGTAATTAGAAACTCAGTGCACTGTGGATTATGAGTGGTAGAAGGAGCAAGGTGAAAAGACGTTTCACAGATGCATTGTTCACAGGTTGACCAAAAGCAAGCACAGATAAATTGTCTTCTTGCAAGTAGGGGAGACTGGTGCTAGTTGGGTCAGGGGTTTGTTGGCACACTGTAATTCTCCAGACTACTAAGAAGGGTACTACCATAAAAATCTAATTTAGAAATGCTTGCCCACTTGATTTTGAGCCACTTATGCAAAACACCTGACGGTCACAAGAGTGTGAGGTGAGGACAATTCAATTCAATTTTGCTATGTGAAAACAAAAAGACCCCCCCCCCCACCCCCCCCACCCACACAACAC
>VVHJ01037738.1:0-13384 GCA_015107715.1 Tylochromis polylepis
TTGAGTTAAAGAGAGCTGTCCATGCTCGGAAGCCATCAAACCTGAATGAACTAGAGATGTTTTGTAAAGAGGAATGGTCCAAAATACCTTCAACCACAATCCAGACTCTCATTGGAACCTACAGGAAGCATTTAGAGGCTGTAATTTCTGCAAAAGGAGGATCTACTAAATATTGATTTCATTTCTTTTTTTTGTGGTGCCCAAATTTATGCACCTGCCTGATTTTGTTTAAACAATTATTGCACACTTTCTGTAAATCCAATAAACTTCATTTCACTTCTCAAATATCACTGTGTGTGTCTCCTATATGATATATTTAACTGACATTTTTTATCGTAACAACCAACGATTTATACAGGAAAATAATGACTATTAACAAAGTTGCCCAAACTTTTGTATCCCACTGTATCTCTCACCTGGCCTGGGAACGCCTTGGTGTTCCCCCGGACAAGCTAGAGGAGGTGGCTGGGAGAGGGAGGTCTGGGCTTCTCTGCTTAGGCTGCTGCCCCCGCGACCCAGCCCCGGATAAGCGGAAGAGGATGGATGGATGGATGGTAGGTAGGTTACGTTTGTCCCATGGTAGTGCATTGCATTTAATGCAACTACTGGACATGTGCACTTAAAACTGTAACGCTAGATGTTCAAAGTCAGTTGATGTGTGATGGTATTCTGATATTCCCTTTATGATTTAAAGCTAAACACACATGTGAACACATGTTAAAAATTTATTGTTGATGTTTTATGACAGTAGTTGATGATCAAATGAAAGCAATCAGCTGTGGCAGTCCCATGAAAATAAGGTTAAATTTAGCATTTTTTCTAGCATGTTACAGCAGAGAGTTTTGAGCTTATATTCAATATGGCCATTGAATATTGGTATTTCTTGATTTAATCCAGCCACATCCTTCACTGATACAGGCTGGGTTTTTGAGATTCCATGCAAATTCCCTAATTTGGGATTCTCCTTGATGAAGGAAATGGCAGGTCATCCCTGAAGCTGATGACCTCGTTACACCTTGCTGCTCTGAATTTCCATTGTGCTGAAAGAGGAGACTATCCACTTCCTCTTTCGTTTCATTTTTCTTTTCATTTTTATGTTCTGTATCCCTTGTGCTTCATCTTTTTCATTTTTCTGTTGTAAATATAGCTGAGACACAATTGAGTCTCGATGTACTGCTCCCCGTTCACCACTGTTTACTTACAAATTATAGTGCATATCTTAATCATTATATGTATAAATAAACTGAATTCTTAAGTTAAGGGATGTTAATCATTTACATGGAAGTAATATAGGAGTACATATAAATACAAGACACACACACATATGCATACATATACATACATATATATATATATATTCGATAGTGTGGTACACATATATACATGTTTCCTAGTTTGTATACCACAGGATTGCAAGATTGTTGATTTTTACTTTTCAGTAAATGTTCTCTGTTTCATGTGCTGCTTCCAGCTGGGGTCCTCATTTCTGAAATACAGAACAGCTCTGAATATGTTTGCTCATTTTTATGGTGCAGCAGGTCTTAATTAAAATGTGGATGTTAATAACACTTTAAAATCAGTTGTACAATTAAAAATAAACTGTGTTTCTCATAGTAACAGTATCTGTTTGTGTAACTGAAATCCTTTTGATGTTTTGTTGGTTTTCATCCAGTTTTGTATTTACCAAATGGAGCAAAATCAATAATATTGTTATTGTTCGATTAGACTGGTCTGTAAATATCAGTGGCTGAATGTTAAAAGCAGCAGCCAAAATCAAACTGTTCAAATTGGAGCAAGTTGAAAAATGTTAAACTTTTGAACTTTTCTCCTAAACAAATCCTAGTTTGGATACAAGCAGTGATTCACAGGAGGTCAAATACATTATCCTCATGTAGGGAACAAATCAGGTGCTATCAGGGAACTATTTTTTAAAATCCCTTAACACATTCAAAGGTGTTTTCAGTGATGTGATCCAGAATGTGGGAAAAGCTAGCCCGCTTTGTCCAAAATACGTAGTTTGTTCAAAAGTTTCTAATACATAAATTGCAAATAAAGAAATGAATTATTTTGTCTTGAATCCTCATCCAGCGAATCTCTTGATTGTGCAGGGAAAAGCCCCACTCATCGCAATCACACACGCCTAGTTTTACCTTGTGATTATTTAGTTGTTTGGCACCCTGAAGACAGTAAAAAAAACAAACAAACAAACAGACAGAAAGAAAGACAGGAAAACTTTATCAAAACACAACTGGCACCAGCATCAGTGAAGCAGTCTTCCCGGAGAGCCAAATCAAGTAGACACCTGAGATCATTTGTCCCCTCAGCTGTTGAGTTGCTAAGTTACCTAGCTTAGTGCTTTTACAACTCATTTCAGCTTTTATTGTGACAATATCTAATGTATGTTATGTAATATATAAGCATTTATGTTTTTTAAATTAATTTAGCATGTTATGTTGACTGCTGTTTGTAAATTGAATTGCCCCTCCATTAAAATAAACATTATCTGGTCCAATAATCTGTAAGGGATCTTCAGATGCTTGAAATGCTTCTCCTAGTACTTCTAATAGGAGCACATGACCTGAATAGCAGTGTCACATATTTGTATCTTCTGTTTAAACGGTAAAAAGTATTGGAGGTTTGAGACAGGTTGAAGCAAAACATGCAGAGAATAGTAAAGTGGTTGCTCTGCATTACAATGAACAAAAAGTGTCTGGTCTGTAAATGTTTGATCACTTCATTTTAATTCTCTCTGCATCCGGGGCAAAGGTGCCAATTTTCTGTGATATTCTGGCTTGGTGAGTGACAGCAGATGGCTGTGCTGACTTAATGACAGTGATCCAGCAGGCTCGCCGTGTTTAACATCAACAAAAACCAGCATCCAACACCCCCCCCCTCCGCCCCCAAACATGTGTGACTTCTATACTGTGGCAGACCAGCTCAATTTAAAGCATAGACTTGGTATTCTAGTGTTATATCCATTATTTGATTTAATTTTGAATGTCCTGTTTGAAAGCAGAGCTTAAAAAACAAAAAGATGTATAATCGTGGATATATCCATGGCCTGTTTCAATGCCGTAGGTTGCACGGTGTGTAGTGCAACCTTTGTCTATTATGTCCAACAGCCAGACTGTTCAGCAACATTAATGTCACAGCATTAATATGTTAATATGTTAACTTTTGGTTTAAGAAGCACTGGTGAAATGTTTGTTGCAGTGTTGTGTTTCAAAATGAAATTCTAATGATTGCCCAGATAAAAAAGAGAACACAAGCAAATTGAGAGCTTTGCAGATCAATTTAACTTCTCTATTATTCCCTGCATTCCTCTACTATAGATTTTTTGTGACATGAGATCAGCTTTTTGTAAAAAGGATGAGAGCTTGTTAATGAAAGAAAAGCCACAAGGGATGAACCAAGGACAGCAAGGAAGGTTGTAATTTCCAAAAGGGGAGTTTTCTCTCACAGAATTGCTTCTTACCAACAAATCAGAAAGGAAAGTTGCACATTTACATGGAGTCTGGGGAAAATACAACTCTAGCTGTCTGCCTCTGTCAAATTAATGTTTACAGTTTAAAGGGTTTAAATGGATGGTTTCAACATAAAGTAAAATTATTTGTGTCATTGTTGCATGGATTAGGATTGGGTTGGGGACATTTAAACTTGAATCAAAGCCATTTCCATTGTACAGCAAAGCTTAGGCTGCTGTTTGCCTGTTATAAATCTTCAGATGACACCAGTTTCCATTGTGTTCTCTTGGCTTCAGATGAGTGAAGCAACCTGGGAGTTTTTACCTAAGAAATACTGCAGGTTTGCTCTTTGTTTGTCACAAAAAGCTGAAGATGGAAAAAATACAAATCCTATATATTTGGGGTATTTTCTAATACATGGTTTAATTTCTGTGCTTTATTTTTATCTTCTTGGAAGTGATCATCATCTATTTCTACTGACTCTTTTACAGTTTATACCTAAAAGGTTAAAATTGGTAATCCATCCAGGGCAACCATAATGTCTGCATTAAAATCACACCTTAAAAAGTTACAGACAGCAATGTCACGTATATGTGCCTTGATGTAAATGAGCTTAAATGATATTGAGGGGAAAAACAAGTCCTTTTTTATTGGAATATCTAAACTGGGTGTAGACAGCTAATAGGGAACAAGTGAGGCAGAGTAAACATAGGTGCTATTGTATTATGGTTTACTGTACCCCACAGTAAGCAACAATATTAGTCATGTAATCCATTTAAAATACCCCAGAGGCACCAACAGTGCACACACAGTGAAGAGGTCCAGTTTAGACACAAAATACTGGATGACGCCTAGTAGACTGTCAATCAATGTGGCCACACTCCTTCAAGTGGATGAGTTATAAAAAAATCTACCCATAGAGGTCAAAACTATTCTCTTTCAAACCTTGAAATAGATACAATATAGTGCCAAAAGTATTCACTCACCCATCCAGATCATTGAATTTTAGGTGTTCCAATCACTTTCGTGCCTACGGGTGTATAAAATCAAGCATCTATCCATGAAGACTGCTTCTACAAACATTTGTGAAAGATTGGATCTCTCTCAGGAGCTCAGTGAATTCTAGCGTGGTAACGTGATAGGATGCCACCTATGCAATAAGTCCAGTCGTGAAATTTTCTCACTACTAAATATTCCACAGTCAGCTGTTAGTGGTAATAAAACAAAGTGGAAGCAACTTGGAACGACAGCAACTCAGCAACAAAGTGGTAGGCCACCTAAAATCACAGAGCAGGGTCAGCGGATGCTGAGGCAACTGCAGAGTCGCTACAGGCCTCCAAACCTCATGTGGATTAGATCCACACTGAGATTCGATCAAGAACAGTGTGTAGAGCACAGGAGAGGAGAATATTTTATCTTGCATGTGGTTGTCATGCTGTGGTGAACTCTCCCTCCACTGTTACCAGCCAGACTAGTTCAAGTACCATGTAAGCCTCACCTCCAGCAATCTCAGCTCTCTGTGGCGCATTCTACTAAACCCAGATGCTCCCAATTCACAAATAAACCCTGCTGAACTAACTCTTGTTCCTAACTCCAGAGCTGAGTCCTCATTTCTCGACATTATTTCAGTATGTCATCGTATCATCCACTTCTACACCCAAATACAGAAATCTATATTCATGTACTGTATCTCATGTGAATCATCTCCATCAAATCATCTCAGTATTCTTATACTTAATTTGTACTGACACAGTTTACATTTAAGAGTAATGGAGCAGGGATTTTATGTCGACCTTAACTTAATACAATGTCGTCGTTCTGCTAATATCAGGAGGTTGAGACACAGACGTGCAATCTCTGATTGAAACAGGTTGTTCATGCACTCCCAGAGTCTGCCCTCCAATTGACTTGATGTTCATTTCTTAAGCTTAGCATTCATTAAATCCTTCTTTTAATACTTTCCATGTCACTCATTGGTTTTAAAGAATAAAACCCTCCGCATTAAATGATTCCCCCACAGTTTGAAGAAAAGACTTTGTGACTTTACGCTGCCCACAGCAATGAGTTAATAATTACTTTAAGGGAGGCTGAAAGCTCGTCACTGACCTCACCATTGCTGGAGACGTTGTTTGAAATTATTGGAGGGCTGAGTAGATACAAGGTTGTGTTGAAGTTAATACCAAATTATTAAATATACAATTATAAGAAATCGATAGCCACAAGGGAACCAGTATATTTTAAACTGTATGAGAAGTGTGCTGCACGCATACTTTTTAAAAGGAGAACTGAAACATGAAACACAGACAGGACATCTGACAGCAGTAGATGCTTGCATCTCCAGGGGGTCTTAATCTGTGTTTTTGTTGAATGTTGTTGCTGAAAAATTTGAGTCTTAAGAATCAAAGTCCCCAGATTCTCCAACACATTGTTTCAAGAGTTTGACAGCAGCAAACAAACCCAAGGTCGTTCAATCACAACAACACTTGAGGTAGGATTTTTTTCTTTTTCTTTGTCATCAAGAGGCTTGACTTCAGAGAATAGACATGTCAGCACGCAAATATGTCCTTGGCTAAACTCCATTCAGACTGTCTTTTTTTTTTGACAGGATGGCCAGCTGGCACTAAAAATGAAAAGAAAGGAAAAAGCAAGCTTTGAAATTCCAGCTGGACTTTCTGTCCCCAGACATTTCTTCTGCCCTTTCTTTTTATTCTGTGCTACTCTAACTGTGAATAACAAGGATTGAATTCTAAAGGGAAAACTCCTTTAATCAATATTTGTGTACCTTTAAAATGTGGTCTCTTGATAACAATCTGGCACCGACTACAGTGGGAAAAAAAAACCCTCATCTCTCCAATGTATGTATGTGTTATTACAAGTACTGCTCTTGTCTTTATCTAAAATTAAATCTTTTAATTACCCTGTTTTGAGTATGTGTGCACTGATCTGCTTAATAATCCGAACCCCTGGCTAACATTTCTTCTGGCGAGAGAAATTACAAAATAGATATTCTATTCTCATATGATCTTTAATCAGCTTTCAATTAATGCTCTCCAAGGTTGCACATGCACTCTACACTTTACCTGGGTTCATCATATGGCCAGAGTATTGGACACCAAAACAATACACTGGGTGTATACACTAAATCAAGAGAGACTCAAAGAAAGTTTTGCAGTCTTTACTGAAATGGTTACCGCAGGGAACTGAGCAAAGGTAAGCACGAGGAGGTTAGATTTGGCTTGTTACCGCTTGAGAGAGGGAGACTATCTGGCAGAGGCTGGATGGATCACCTGATTGTCATATAGTGGCGTTAATGATGATGATGATCAGCAACAGTGTCAGGCTGAGGAGTGGGAACAGAGAACTCCGCTCACTAGAGAGGAGAATAACTGCAGGAAGTTTAATTAGGAGAAAGGGGAAATTAGACCAACCATTGCCCCAATGACACACACCTCATTTCTTTATGTTCATCAAATTTACTGAAATAAGTTATTAAAACATGTGCAAACATACATGGAAATACAGTATATAAGGCATAAACAGAGTGTTATACTGGACAAACTAGCCCACTATCTGTGAAACGTGATTCCGCACTGTTCCCTGGTAATAAGGTCCGGTCAGAAACATGGGATGGTGTCACAGTATTGGAGAACTTTATTTATCATGGGCCCACATCAAACATACACTCTAGCTGGTGAGTAAGGATGTGGTCAAGGTGGACTGCTCTAGTGGTGAGGCATTTAAAGATGATGCCCCATTGTTTCTCATGTCTTCGACCCACTTGAATAGTGTATGGACCAAAACAGTCCACACCTGTTGAATAAAAGGGGGACTGATGAAGCCGAAGCCTCGAAGGGAGCAAGTCGGCCATCTTAGGTGCCTCTGGCTTCCATCTCCATTTCCTGCAATCGAAACAGCCTTGCTGGTGCTGCTTCACTGCTTCTCTCCCCCGTAGTATCCAGTAGCACTGCCTAGCTTCTGCAAACACTCTCTCTGCTCCAGGATGGCATAAGACTTCATCTGTATCGTTAATAATTAACTGGGTGATCCTATGTTTAGGATCAAGTACAACAGGGTGGATGGTTGATTGGTCCAGGTAGGGACTGTGGCGAAGACGTCCCCTTACACAAATGAGTCCTTTATTTGTATCCAACTCAGGAGCTAGAGTGAGCAGACGGCTAGATCTTGGGAGCTGCTTAGCCTCTTGTAAGTGAACCAACTCAGAGGGGAAACAATCTTGCTGCACTTGTTGCAGCAGCATGGTTTCTGCCTTTTTGTAGTCCTCCGCAGTTAGAGTGGCATCTGCTGGCTCCCACAGAATTTTCACTGTAGCTTTAAGGAGCTCCTTGAATGTCTGAAATTGATCTGCTTTGGGTAAAGGTGGGCTGCATGGTGTGATGACATGTAAGCAGGTGAATGGCTTCCGTAGTTCCTCATCATTCACAGGTAGGAGTCACCAATCTGGAGGCTCATGGAGGAATGGAGGACCTTGGCACCAGCGCCTCCACTCACCTAAGTCTGACAGATGCCTCCCCCGTGAAATGTCATCGATTGGGTTGCTGGCTGAGTCGACATATCTCCAGGCTGCCCGGTCAGCTCCTGCATCTCCGCCACTCAAGTCCCAACGAAGACTTTGAATCGACATGTGTCTGACTGTAGCTACCTTAGTACAGTGGTAGAGTCTGTCCATAAAGTGAGATGGTGAAGAGAGACTGTTAGTTCGGTAGTAAGCACCTGTGCCAGCTGTGCCCCTGTAATTCCAAGCAGGGTATGGTCTGTTGCTTCCGGGGTGCTACATGCCGTCAGGAATGCGACTTCAACTACGCCACTTACATCTTCACTCCTTAGGTAAGCCACTGATCCATAGGCCTGTTCAGAAGCATCACAGAATATATGGATGTGACGTTGGCAGGTGCTTAAATCAATGTTGGAGCTGATGTAGCAACAAGCTAGAGAAATGATTTGCAGCTGGGGCAGTTCCTGGTCCCATTCATTCCAAACCTGGAGGAGGTCCTTAGGAAGGTTGGGGTCATCCCAGTCAGTCCATGAGGCGCACATCTGCTGAACAATAATCTTAGCTCTTGTGGTGTATGGCACAATGTAGCCAAGTGGATTGTACTGACTCGCTAAAACCTTGTAGACTGTGCGCAGGGTCACTTGAAAATGATCAACAGGGAGGAGCTTATAGTACAGTCTGTCTGATGAGCAGTGCCAATGGAGTCCTAGTGCAGCTTCTTTATGGTCAGGCTTGCCATGTGTGATCCAGAGCTCAGCACTGTCAGATTGAAACTCTGGGGGACGGTGGCTGATGACTGAGGCCTGGTTACTGGCCCATTGTCTTAACTCAAACCCTCCCTCAGCCAGAAACTCTGTAGTTTGTCCACAAGTACTTTAGCTTCCACCTCTGTTGCCGAACTCCGGAGGCAGTTGTTGACATAGAATGAGCCACATCACAGTCTCATGAACATCCTCCCCTGGGTTGCTGTGATCTAGCACATGCTTTTGTAAGGTGAAGATAGCGCAGCATGGGCTACATGTGGCGCCAAAAGGGAGTACTCTCCACTCATAGACAGAAGGGGGGTCATCACATTTACAGTCTCACCAGATGAATCGGAGGAGTGGCTGGTCTTCCTTTAGTAATCGGACCTGATGGAACGTTGCTGCTGATGGCAAAAGGATGCTGCTGAAACCTCAAAAGCACTGCCAGGAGGGGTGGCCCCAAAGTAGGTCCAGGGAGAAGGTAGTCATTGAGGCTCTGTCCCTGGAACTGGAATGAGCAATTAAACACAGATCGATTCTTGCCGTTATGCTGCACCATGTGGTGTGGAATATACTGGCTAGCGGGAGTTTTGTCAGCTCCAGGCTCAAGTTTGACAACAAAACCTTCACGTTGTAGTCTCTGAATTTTGGTTGTGTAGATAAGGATCTTCTCCAGTAACTTTAACAACCTCTGTACTGCAGAGCAGAGGGAGTACTGCCTCCTTAGGTGCAGACAGGGTAGGCATGTTAGGAGCTCATAGGAGTGGTGTTGCATACCGCTGAACTCCCCTGATCTCTACTCTCTCCGTTTTAGTCTCAAGAAGCTTCTTGGTCTTGTCGTGACCTGGTGCCGACTTTGGCACTGCGCCAGGGTCGCACATCCATTTGCCATAGTCTTTCAACATCTCGAAGCAGGTCTACACCTGGGGACTGACAGCTGGTGAAATAGCACTGTTGCTCTCTCAGTTGCTGCATTACCTCTTGAGTTGGCCCTTGTAAGGTCCAGCCAAGGCGTGTCTTGACAGCTGCAGGCCCACCTGGGAGGCCGAGTCAGACCGACTCCACTGGGGTGACCAAATGCGGGTGGTCTTATCCTATTAGCAACCTTAGTTTAGCGTTGTCAATTTTTTGCAGTGCCAGACCCCTGAGATGTTGATATTTCTGCTTAAGGGCATTCACTGGACGAGTGTGCTCTGCTAGCCCAAGTGTCTTGGCCGTGAAAGCCTGGTGGATTTTGAAAATCTGTCTCGGCTAGGAAGCAGGAGAAATGCTGAAGGAGACAACCTCCCCTTGGAGGACATGGAGATCCTGTCTCACGGTTCTCAGTGGTAATTCTTCAGGCTGCCCTTTTAACCCTAAGTGCTGTGCAGCTGTGCTGAGAAGGATGGTCCTTTCAGAACTATCATCCAAGACAGCATAAGACTCTAGGACTCAATTGCCATTTCTCAGTAAGACTTTGTTGATTTTCAATAGGACTTTACATCCTCCTAGTGGTTTGTCAATGTACAACACTTCCTCTCCCACTAGTGTAGTACCTGAGTCTGTTGTTGCGGAAGAGGCCTGGGAGGCTTGCACATTGTTAGTGGACCTGTCATTGATTTTGTGGAGGACAAGGAGATGTTGTTGGTTGCATGTCTTACAGCGCATTTTTAAGTCGCATTCTGCAGCATGGTGGGTCCTCCCACAGCGCCAGCACTGGTTGTTACTCTTGATCCAGTGTTGTCTTTGTGCTTTGTGTAGCTGTCTGAAATTGGAGCAGTTGTTTAAAGAGTGATTGATGCTGTTACAATAAGGACAATACTTCTTCCCAATATGTTTGGCTGCTGCCGCTGTTGGAGGGGCACCAGTTCCCTGGGGCTCAGTGTTCAACAGTATCGTGGTCGTCTTACTGGATAACTTCCTCCTTTCCTCTCCTCTCGGAAACACTGCTTTCTTTGAGCTGAACTGTGTTGTATCGACTTGCACCTGCAGCTCATATTCAAGCCAGTGTGAGAAGTCACTCAGTGTAGGAATGGGAATGTTTTGAGGGTGAATATATCGACGGAAACTGGACCTCAAATCATGCGGCAGTTTTCCAAGCAACCTTAATATGTGGGACTCACATTCCAGCTCTACAATTCCTTTCCTTTCTAACTGTGCAAGCGTGCTGACCAGGTAGTGTACCTTTAGTGCAAACATCCTGAAGGTCTTAGTATCTCCTGACATAACAGGTGGCCCATCCATTAACTCTGCAATACGCTGGAGTTCCAAGTTGATGTGGCTGTCCATACTCCTGGTTGAAGGCATCCATTGTGTTGGTATAAGGGTGCCTAGAATGGCAATAGGAGTCAGCAATAAGAAGGGCCTCCTCCAGCTTAAGATGAGCTACCAATGTTTGGAATTTGAAATGTTCTGCTGCATCTGCTGGGAGAATATTTTCTAATGTGATCCTCAGCCTTGTAAACTCCCGTGGGTTTGGGTGTACAAGATCTGGGATGGTCAACACATTCTCATCCCAAAACGTAATACACCGACACTTTTGACAAATCGTCAGTATGTTACGCTTTTGGCCACCTAACACATCTCTATGTTACGCGTTCGAAAAATGAAAACCGTTTGGAATCATTTTTTTGTACATTTGTTTTTACTTTCTCATCATGAATCACTTTGGAAAACACTATCTGACACGATTAAGGTTGTGGTTAACATTAGGATTAAGGTTATGGTTAGAGGTAAGGTTAGGGTTAGAGTTAGGGCTGGAATACACGGCTGGATCTTGTGTTACCGCCGGGAGCATCGTTCTGATGGATTCCATCCACAATCCGTGTATCATAGGGACGCAGACGGTTACCTTTCGCGTAATATGTGACACCTCGGAATGTGACAAAACATCGCTATGTTACACCTTGGGAGTAAGAACGGTCTCGGATGGTAGGTGCTGGCCCCGTATAGTAGCGCTCCTGACCCCACCAATGGGCTCTGATGTCGAGGCCTGGAGTATGAATAGTACTGGTAGGGGGGACTGGTAGTGCCAACCATAATCATGATGGGGGCCAGCCCAACCTCCAGCTGGTGGCTCCGGGCAACGGTAATAATTCCTGACCAAACTGCAGGGGTAACCCAATGATGCTTCATGGTGTTTCCTCTCTGACAAGCTATAACCCTCGGGGGATTAATCACCATGTCTACATTGAGCATGCTGGATGTCTAATACTGATGCTGGCATTCTCTCTGAAGGGATGAGTGAGGTGTCTGGACCAAACAGCATACCTTTTGGGAGAATGCCTGCGAGTTGCTGTGTGTTCTAAAGGGTGCAGAGCCCTCTTGTATGGCGTTGTCATATCAGATCCCGGGAGAGTGCGTCCCTTATCTCCTCAGATTGAAGCTACGTGAAGTTTCTCGCCACCATCAGAGTCTGCTCGGTTGTGATGGCCAGGACTTGTAGAGCTGCCGGGCCAATCCAGCTTAGCAGACTGGTCCCTTTGCTCTAACTGTTGAGGAAGCTGTGTATCGTATGCACTCTGCAACTGAGTAATAACACTGCTGAGATGGTTGAGTTGCTCGCGTAACTGTTCTGTCTCATTTGTAGCTTGGGGGTGACTCTGGTGACTTTCCTTTGACAGTTCTGCATTCCACAGTCTCAGCTGGTGCGATGCTTCAAGCAAGGCTTCCTGCTCGCTTCTCCACCTTTTATTTTCTTGCTGCAACGTCTCGGTGTTCTCGTCCCATCGATCTCTGATATCCCATCCAGATAACTGGAAACTATCCTGAGTCATAGGGGATTCGGATCGAGGAGATCCATGCGCCCCGCCGGGCTCCTCCTCATATGTCGGACGTGGAGGTCCGGTCAGAGACGTGGGATGATGTCACAGTATTGGAGAACTTCATTTATCATGGGCCCACATCAAACACACACTAGCTGGTGAGTAAGGATGTGTTCTGAAATTAGTACAAATAGGAAATAACATAAACATCTCCTCCAGTGGTTCAGCATCTTTCACATTAAGTATTAAAGAGAGCACCATATAATATTAAGCATGGACAGAGGCAGATACCATGGAAAGATTATGATAATAATATGACAAGATGGCATAGCCAATTTGGATTAAATATCTCATTTGTGGGTCAACACCACCCTCTAGTGGACACAATTACTCATTCAAATGCCGCTATGTTTACACATGGGTTATTAGCAAGAACAGGTTTGCATGTTAACACAGTAATTACAATAGGTAACACCTTTGTGAACATTAGCTCTCCACAATGACAGAAATGAACTTAGAAATGAAGAGTAGCCTGTGAAGCCAGGCTACTACCTACTTTACTTCTACAGCATAGCTACTGACACACAGGCAGTAGTAACAAGTGTCTACATGGGTAAATTAACTGCAACAGAAACAAGAATATGTTCCCAATGTGACTTACTGGTTCTATGAACGCACACTAGCCAGCATTAGTCCAATTCAGTCCAAAGTCCATAACTTGCCTGTAGCAGCATTACTCTCCCACTATGCTCTCAATTGCCACAGCAAGGAGAGGATGGATGCCCACTCTGATTGGTTGATGGATTGTTTCTCCCCTGTGGGGATCATGCTCCTCCCATGCAGGTAATGCATGACCTGGCAGGAGGACTTTTTAACACAGAGTTTATATAACTCTAATGAACTTGAAAGTCAATATTTCGT
>VVHJ01037739.1:0-11361 GCA_015107715.1 Tylochromis polylepis
CGCAACCACTAAACATCCAAGTCATGGACATTGAGGCTGTGGATAGCTACAGGTGTTCATCTGAACAATAAACTGGACTGGACTCAAAATTCAGATGCCCTCTACAGAAAAGGGCAGAGCAGGGTGTACCTGCTGTGAAGGCTCAGGTCTTTTGGAGTGAAGGGCCCACTCCTGAAGACCTTCTATGACTCTGTGGTGGCCTCAGCCATCTTTTATGGTGCGGTCTGCTGGGGCGGCAGCATCTCTGCTGGGGACAGGAAGAGACTGAACAGGCTGATCCGGAGGGCCAGCTCAGTTCTAGGATGCCCTCTGGACCCAGTGGAGGAAGTGAGTGACAGGAGAATGGTGGCTAAGCTGTCATCCCTGTTGGACAACATCTCCCACCCCATGCAGGAGACTCTGACAGCACTGAGCAGCTCACATTTGAAATTACCTTGTAGGTTATGAGTTATCAAGGTTTTTTCTGGCGTTTTAGGGTCCTGGAAAGCTTTAACCTTCTTGAGGCACTAATCACAACAGAGATTTCCAGATGTCACTCTTCCCAGCCACCACTTCCAGCACTTTCAGGTAGATACTGAGGCATTATGAAGACAACGGAGAGACATAAACTCTCCAGCATATCCTAGGTCTGCCTTGAGGTCTCCTACCAAAAGAACATGCTTGTCAATATTGTCCCCAATTTACAGTACAAGTCTTGTCAATGAAATATGAGGGCAGGAGCCAAATGATAATAATTTATTGTAATCAATTGTGATCAAAGTAAAGTATTCAATTAATCATCATTTTGATTTGAGATCATATTGGCCAACTGAAAATGAATGAAAAGTTAGCCAAATTTAAAAAAAAGAAAAAGAAAAAAGAAAAAGAATGTATCGTGGGATTCATCATATTTTAATGATAAAGGTACTCTTAAGATATTCCCTTTACAATCAACCTGCTCAAAAAGAGCTCATTCAATTACTGAACATGTTTGTATTGTATCATCCACCTAACATACACTTACAATGAAAAGTATACAAAATGAGTGAAAAGATAATTAAAAGCTAATGACAGATAACTGACATTACCTGGGTTATCATCGCCTCCCATCATGTACTGGCAGGCATTCCCATCTTCCAGAGACCTCAAAAATGCAAGAATAACAGCGGGCGTTGAGACAGAAAGAAAAGTAGTAACGGTTTATCAGTGAGATCCTTTGGACTTGCAATCAACAATTATGATTGGATCCCATAAATAAACACTGTTTGCATGTGATGTTGCAAGTACCATGTAGCCACAAAAGAGAATCAGAATATGTTTAACCAACACTGTATTTAAAACAAGAAAATAACATATAGAGCAGTTCCACCAGACCTTTTAGAAAAAATATAAAACATTTACAATAGGAAACAGAGAATATTTATAATTTGCAAAGATTTTATACTGAAATGAGCAAAAGTGGATGCTGAAACAGCAAGAAAAAGCAAGTTGAGACACATATAAATTGCAGGCATATCATTGAGAGCTTCTTGAGATCGCAAGTAAGATTTGCAATCTGTTCCCTTATAGAAAAGGCAGTAAATATGATTCAGTGTGCAACGGACGTAGGTTAAAAAAATAGTTTGGTTTTAGCAATTAATTCTTCTTGCATTTTAAACACAAATGAAAAACAGGAAATGCACAAAATGCAGGGTTTTACATCATTACCATCGCTCGCTGTGCCAAACATGTTACCATCACTGTGCTGTTTCTAAAAAATATTGTTGTTCTTCATTGGAATATGTTTAACTTTTAATCTTGCGCATGTTGGTTATTTTTTCTTCTCTTTAAATTCTGTAAATATTACCTCTAATTTGTTCTCACGTCAAAAACATACATACTTAAAAGCATACTGCCACATGTGTTGTCGTGTGACTCGGTACCTCATTTCCAGCTGCAACATGGAAGCATCATGGAGGAAAATCCAAACACTAAGCCAACTGGACAACTTGATCAGCTTGTAACAAAGAAAAAAAAACCAATCACATCCATTATTTGGACACATTTTAGCTTTAGTAAAGATAACATCAAACATAAACCAGTAAAAACTGCAGAAAAACAGTTTAAGCAACCAAAGGAAAGACCACCAATCTATTTCAACATTTGAAATAAAGTCATATTACTCAAAGAATATCCCAGATTTAATTGCTGAGCATATTTACAGTACAACCCTTGTCAATGAATTATGAAAGCAAGATCACTTTCTGGGCGGTATTTACTTTTAAGGGAGTAGTATTGTGTTTTGGATATTTTAATTTTGTTTTCTTTATTCTTTTTAAACATACTTTAAGAAGTTTGTAGTGCAGCAAAAATTCTAAAAAGGTAGCATGACAGATGTTTAATCATACAAAACAACATGTGTGAGTAGGTATTGATTGTACTGAACATGTTCGTATTGCATCAGTTACCTGACATACATTTCACTGAAAAAGAAAAGTATGCAAAATGAGAGAAAGGAAAACTACAAACTTATGACATATAACTGACATTACCTGGGTTCTTATCGTCAGCCATCATGTACTGACAGACATTCCCCACCTTCCAGAGTCCTCCAAAGTGTCAAGCATAGCACTGGGCGCTGAAAGAGAAAGACAAGCTAAACAGTAATGAGGCTGAGTAGCTTTCTTATATTGTTGGTAGAATGCCAGCCATTGATGAATCCTGTTTGGTGATTATGAACGATTGAGGGGAGTACTGTTTCCCATCTAGATGCAAGTGCCTTACCAATAACTTTAATGTCAGTATTAATTAATGATTGAGGCAAGTAGATCTGTTATTAATGGAGGAGTAGGATCTTAATCTGGTTTTAGAAATAATTTTATTGCATCCGCGCTCATATAGGAAGGAACTAGACCATTGTTTTTTATCTCTGTCACAGTTCTGAAGAATAATGGTACCAACATCGAGAGAAATGTTTAGGAAATTCAGCAAGGAATCCATCACCGCCTGTTGTCTTTTACCATTAAGCTTTTGGTTTAAGGCATAGTGTAACTCATTAGTAGATAAAGATGAGAATATCTTCTATAGATGAATGAGATGCATGAAGTTTAAGTTATAGAGGAATGATTAAATATCATCTGGATTGCATTTTTCGGCACTAGCGATAAACGGTATGATTAATTTGTATCGTCGTGATTGTGTGTGTTGCCCAGCCAAATCTCTTATTATTATGAGTCATGTGTATGTATGTGGTAATTCTATTCTATGATCACTGCACAATCATTATGCAAGCCTTTGCCTTGCATCACCTATGAGTAGATAAGACATGCACACGACATGCAAAACAAAAAGTGCCTCGATATTGCATGCATCTGCACAAGTGTACACAAGAACAGCAGGGTTTGATGAAGGAAAAAGAGAGATGTCTTTGAATTCATTTTAATGGTGTATCTTTAGAAACACACAGGCACGCATACACTTATTTAGTGCACACATACACCCACATTCCATGCTCGGCCATGTCATTATGTCAATCACTTCCTGCTTGAGTGGTACCATCTGCCCTCTTATAAAGCCACACACCATGTGGATCACTGTACAAAGCCCCTGCTTAGCCCAGTTACATAGCACATTGCCCAGAGTTAAGACTCCCTGGTTAAAATTACATTTGTTGCTTTTTATATATCCCCCTCTGCTTATCCTTAGATGCTTAGCCTTTTACTTCACAAAGTAAAAATTCTTTGCATGTGTGTGTAGCTGTAAGATTTCGAAGATTTTTGAACATTGCTATGCTCAGATAAACATGTGCAACAATTTTCTTAGCATGCATAATCCTAAAGAACCGTAATTCACATCTCTTAGATTTTAATTCTGTGTTTTCCATGGGATGTTCTCCTTTCTTTAGGACTGTTGAAACAACAACCAACCTTTTACTCAATTAAGAAATGATACAGTGGTGGATTCATCCCCTGAGCTGAGGATTTGAATCTATTTACCATCTATTTAGAGGAAGTTGGAGTATTATCATGGAAGAGTGCAGGCACATTTGTCAATGTATAGTGAGCATACAGTATGATGACTCAGTTAGATACACATGCACACAAAAAAACCTGCGGCAGTTCATGAAATAGTCACATAATTGAATTCATTGGTTTATGAACACAAATATTCCATCATTTTAACCCCAGTTACTGAAGTTGGAATCATTTCATTTTTACACTTTTGTTTTAAATATGCTCTTTAATTAGGTTTTAGACAATCAAAATATTCAATTCGGTTTAGGCATCAAAACTACTTGGTGAAATTTAGGAAATAAGGTCTATTATGGGTTGCAGTCTAAAGCACATTGAGTGGTCAATAAGTCTAGAAAAACACTAGATAAATGCCAGCCAATAAACTACTTAGATAGGTTTAGAAAAAGGTCATGGATAGTGGTTAAAATAGAATCTTACACAGCGTTGGTCACACAGAAAGCTATTAGAATGCCCAAGCGACATTTCCAATCTAGTTGTTCTGAGTCTCGTGAAAAGAAAGAAACTGCCATGAGACTGGGGTGAATTATGTGGGATGTCTTGTTGTTTTTGCATAGTCCCTCCCAATCCTTTCAACATTTTGAATCTTGTTTAAAACAAGAACTCTGTCTTTTTCTTATATAGCAATTATTAAAATATTTTTAGTAGTGTCTACTTCTTGCTGTAGAAACGAATTTTTAGAAGCTGTTTGATCAATAAACCTTTCATTAATTAAAATATTTGGGTTTTCTACCAAGATATGCACAGTTTAACAGTAAAGAATCACTTTGTAGAGTTCATTATATTTATCAGTGTGCTGTATATACTGATCAGCCAGAGCAAAACTGGTAATGTGAATATTATTGATCGTCTTATAACAAAGCAGTGTTCAGCCTGGCATTAATGTGTAAAGTATTTTGACATGTCGCGCCCCTCCTACTGTTAGCTGCAGAGGCCTATGTCAAAACACATGGAAACATCACGGAGTTGTGTTTTTTTCAATTCAATTTTATTTATACAGCGCCAAATCACAACAACAATCACCTCAAGGCGCTTTATATTGTAAGGTAGACCCTACAATAATACATTCAGAGAAAAACCCAACAATCATATGACCCCCTATGAGTAAGCACTTTGGTTCTGCTGGAGGTTTCTTCCTGTTAAAAGGGAGTTTTTCCTTCCCACTGTTGCCAGAGTCAGGGAGGGGCGGGAATCTGCTGCAACCGGTTGGTGTGAGAGAAGGAAGACAGGACAAAAGGCATGTTGTGGAAGAGAGCCAGAGATTAATAGCAAGTATGATTCAATGCAGAGAGGTTTATTAACACATAATGAGTGAGAAAGGAAGAAGAAAGAAGAAATACTCAATGCATCATGGGAATCCCCCAGCAGCTTACACCTATTACAGCATAACTAAGGGACGATTCAGGGTCACCTGATCCAGCCCTAACTAGATGCTTTTCCAATAATAATAACAGTTTTCAGGCTTCAGATTTAAAGAGGAAACTTCTAAAGACTTCTAAAGACAGTGTGCATATATACATTTTGAAATATATATCTCTGCTTGTTAATGTAATGAAAATCATGACTTTATTATTTCCACCCCACCCCCAGACTTACTATTTTTTGGCTTGAGGCAGATGTACGCCACTCTTTCTACACTTTGGCTCTGACTGCTTGTCAGTGTTGAATTTCATTACAAACTGAAGAGACTGACAGGACAGATGGCATGTTTAATGTATATGTCTTTTCCAACCAATTCACGTTTTAGCCTCAAGCTGCTTCCCCAGGAAGCACACTGGAGGTGTGTAGGTGTGGTCAAGGAAAAAGTGGACATGATTCTTAATGCCGTCCACCAATCTGGCATAAAAGAATGTTGCTTCTCGAAATGAGAATCAATAAGAGGATATTTGTCCATTCTAAATGCAGTTTTATGAAATTACAGGGAAAATTAATAAAATGATGATCTTGTGTTATAAGAAGTCACAGACTTTAGAGTTGGTCTAAAAGCACTACATTGCAAAATCTGATATTTAAATTAATTTTAACCCATTATGAAATCATTTAAGAATTTTTTTTCTACATGTCTTTTTTTTTTTTTACTTAATTTGAAAAATGTGTGCAGGTTAAATTATGACAAAGATTACTAAACTAAACCTCCATCCATTCTCTACCGCTTATCCTTTTCAGGGTCGCGTGAAGCCTATCCCACCTATCTTAGGGCGAGAGGCACCCTGGACAGGTCACCAGTCTGTCGCAGAGCTAACACATACAGATAGACAACCATTCACACCTATGGGCAATTTAGAGTTTCCAATTAACCTATCCCCACTAACTACATGTCTTTGGATTGTGGGAGGAAGCCAGAGTACACTTAGAAGTCAAAATATCATTTATTTCTTTAAATGTTTTAAACTTCACGTTTTAAACTAAACCATGTAAAACTAAATTCCACAATCAGTGTATTTTGCTCAGTTTTGCATGTTCTTGCACATTTGTGGTATATAATGTACAAGATTCATTTAAAAAAAGAATCTGAAAGCCAATTAATCAAAACTGACACCTTGTTCCTCGAAGCTCAGCTTGCACTGTAATACAAGCATTAAAAAAATTCTTTCTTGCTTGACTGCATTTTGTGTTGTTCTCTGAGGAGTATTGGAAACATAACCTCTTCAGCAAATATCAACTACACTATATGAATAGTGACAGGTGACAGGTGAAAAAAAAGGTAATTATAATTAGACAGATCCTCACATGTTTACCGGTCTGAGATAGTAATCTATAACTTCTGCTTGCTCAAAGCTTTAGAATTTATTACTTCAAATGTGCAAGATCCACCTTCCAAAAGAAAAAAGAATTTAGTCAAACAGGTGGGAAATTATTTTTTGGCACTACATAATGGAAAACACTAAAATAAAGGTCAGCAACATCAGGATCTGAGAGCTGATCAGGTTAAACCATGGTATAGTTCATATGTGACCATAAAAAGGTGCTTCAATACTGTGCCTCATTTTTATTTGATCATTTTTTTTGTTTATTACTGTGCTTTGTTTTTCCTATTTTTTTTTTTATAGGTTACTAAAAACAAGATCTGACCTAAGTTGAATATTAGTAGTTCAGACACTTTTGTGGCTTGTGCAGTGATGATGGAGAATTTAAAATGAAGTGGGCAGGGCTGGCAAAATGGTGATCAAAATAAGAAGGCCTGAATATATGTAAGTCCAGGGTTTTCCTACTGGCTATGATGTGGAGAGTGCCTTCCTTTTGATGTGATTTGCAACATAAAATTAAAATTGATTCCTCATAGCTCCTGGGTGAAAGCGAAAATATGTAAAGAGCAGTAGGCCAGTGTGAGGCAAAACCTCAGCTGGGACATTTCATGCAAAATATCTCACTTGAAAAGAAAACACCCACTCTTTTTTGGCATCGAGATCGCCTTGTAACCAACAAATTGAGCACAGCTAAAAGGGTCAACACTATAGAGCCAAAGACAGAGGACTGAAGAGAGCCCAGGGCAACGTTGCACATGGAAATGTGCTGTTTGCAGTTTGTCAAGGTCATTTGGGCAAAATCATTATCAATACAGATGAGCTCCACTTTGTTACTTCTTTTTCAGCTTCATATCAGAGTGTTGAGGATGTTAACAGTAGCCTCACTTCTGAAAATGCTTGTAGGTGTTATGCAAAAGCTTGCAGTGTTTTATATGTGGGAAGTCTTTTATCCAAACCATATCATATTTTGCTGCTTTCCTCTTGACATTTAGAAATATTTTATTATATGGAGCATGGGTTTAAATCTGTAGCACTATTTCATGACTTTGATTTTTTTCTGTATTTTATACCCATTTCACATAGATTTAATGTAGATCCTGAAGCACTGTGTTCCAAAAAGCTTTGTTAGAAATGTATTCCTTATAACTTTTTCATGTATTTTTTAATCTCTTCTTTAGCCAAAAGTAGGGAATAAAGATATTAAATATGACACCACATGATAAATTAATATTTTTTACTGTGAAAACAGATGCATGCTACATGACCTTTCAAAGAAATGTGTTAAAAGAGTGAAGGAGCCTTCATTAATCACACTGGCCTCTTGAACCCTTTAGAGTGCTTCTTTAAAAATTCAAATGTAACAGTTTGAGCAAAGAATGTGAAATGTTCTTATATTTGAAATGGCTGGACATGACGGAAATGTAGAAAGGAACCCTTTAGCTGTGGAAATTGTTGAGGTCAAGGTATTGCTCTGGTTTTAAACATTTGTTCTTTCTAGACTGCCACAGTGAAAACAATATGGCCAGATACATTGTTGTCCACATGAGGGTGTTTCCACCCATTAGAAATTTGGAACTTAATTCAATTGTGGGTTGAAACTGTTTTCCAAAATTCCACGGAGGCATAATAACGGGCTCTATGGAGGTGGCAATAATTTCAAATTCATGATCTAGTCTAGGTGCTACTGATCTTTGAAACTTTCAATTCCAAAAACATCCTCCAAATGAGCATGAGTGTGAATTCTGTTCTGTAGTACAGCGATGTTAAGCAGTTGATGTAGTTGTGGCAAACAAACATAATGGGTCCTGAATTTCTGTGGGAAAACAACAATACACGTTAAACGAGATCCAGCTAATGCCATTATTTTGTTAATTTGTAACATTATCGTCATGTTTTAAAACCTCTGAAAACGACTTCCATTTTTATTTTAACATAACTGTTATAAGGAAGATAGATAAATGTTTATTTTAAAGTAGCTGATGAAATTTAAAAGCTGGTTTCATGTGTGGTTTGTGTATTTTAGTGTGTTGCATCTGCTTCGAAATCCTGCTAACAATTCCGGTCTTACATAAACATCAAAATTGTTATTACCTGAGGCTCTTTGTTACTTTACCATTACTAGTTATACGCCCTCTCCAAAATAATTGCTACAGGTGCTAAACCAAGGCTAATCAATTGTGAGCAACTGTCAATCAGAAAATTTAGAAAGCTTAACTTTGAATTTGCTGTTACCACTGACTTGTTTTGTTTGTTTGCTAGTTTTTAGATTAGACATGACCACATTTACAACACACACAACAGTTATCACCTAAGGCTAGCAGTGGATGGCTAGCTTGTTAGCAAGGTGTATCAATAATTGATTGTGATTTTAAATGGGATGCTAATTTTGGCTAGCTAAAAAAAATATCTCCCTCTCACTCCTGTTCCTCAGGCTTGGGTCCTCTACCAGAGGCCTGCGAGTTTGAGGGCTCTTAGCTGTTCCTAGGACTGTGCTCATCTGAATAGAGACCTTTGTTATGCCTGGAATTTACTGGAGCCACATTTTCAATTTCAGGGTCACAGCACCTAATCCTGCTATTAACATTGGGGCCACTTTATCTTCCACATCTGCTCCAGTTATTAACTTCTGCTCCCAGTACTTCTGTGTTTTTTCTGTCCTTCTTCCTGATGTTGCTCTCTACTGGAACTGCCACTTCTATCAAAACTGTGGTCTTCTGCTCCTTGGCGCATCCACCACTATGTCTGGTTGGTTGGCGAGCAGCTGCTTGTTTGGAACTTGAAGTCTTAAAGGACCTTAGCCCTGTTGTTCTCAACTACCTTTGATGGTGTCTCCCATCAGTTTTGGGAGACGTCTAGTCCATATGCAGCACAGACGTTCCTGTACTATCCCAGCCACTTGGTTGCACCTGTCAGTGTAGACAGTTCCAGTTTTTATCTCACATCTACAGAGACCAAAAGGCTATAGACATGTTTATTTCTGCTGTAAAGTCTTCATTTTGACATGGGTGACTGTGGGGACTAACTTGCCTTTGGAGAAAGCTCCAAGTGGTCATGTGAGAAACTCTTTGATTTAGATAGCTCAAAGCCAGGTCAGTATTCTCTTTCCAGTTCATCATATGTCATCATTATTCATTAATTGAGAGACAACCTCTAGAATTTGGGAGGGAAGAGGATGGAATGGCCTGCCTGCAGTCCTGACCTCAAACCCACTGAACACTTGTGGGATCAGTTTGGGTATGCCGTTCGTACCAGAGTAGCCAAGACAACCACTTTGACTACAGGTGAGAAATACTGGTTGAAGAATGGAATGCCATTCCAAGTTGGAGACCAGCATGAGGAGGAGGTACCAGGCTGTTGTGGCTGTCTATGATTCTTCCACATGCTACTGAGGCCCCGATTTGTTATGAATACATTTTTAAGTTGCCAATATGTTTTCTTTCTTCAGATTTCAATAATTCAATCCAATAAATAACACCAAACAAGAGTCAATAGCAGGATTAGTTGTTTATTTACTGTCAGAGAAGATTTGGCAAGTTTTTCATGGGTGCAACCCAGATAGTCTACTGTCCTGCTTGTACCACAAATGCACTTTGATTGTAAATGAGGGACAATTTAAGGGGAAATAAACAGTCTCTCCAGTGGCATAAGACTTATTGCCATGAAGCACTGTTACAACAAAGAAACAAACGACCAAACACAAATTTCTTTACTTTCTGTGTTAAGTTTAGTTTTTTGGAGTTTTGTTCTTGCTGTATTTTCATGCTTTCTATGTGCAGCATCTTTTGTTTAACTGAGTCAGGAGTAAAGTCTATTTTTACCATCTGGCCATCAGTTTTGTGTCAGCCATTGGGTCAGGACTAAGAACTTTGCCCTTAATGTGACATAATTAGGTCACTCAGATGACAATTCGAATTTTAAGGGAGGTGAACACCAGTGTAATATTCATACAGCTCTTCTCAACAAGCTCTTCTCAATTTTCTGTTACTCTTTGTTTAAACATCCACTTTCTTACAGCAATGACTGTCATGGGAAAGTGCACTTAGACTCTTATGCAAAACTCTTTATTGCTTTATTTCCATTTTGTAATAAAGAACAGACGAAAGGTTCTAACGATAAAAGCATCATAATGCAGCAAGAGTCCTGACAGGGACTAGAAAGAGAGAGCATATTTCTCCTATATTGGCTTCCCTTCATTGGCTTCCTATTAAATCCAGAATTGAATTCAAAATCCTGCTCCTCACATACAAGGTCTTAAATAATCAGGCTCCATCTTGTCTTAATGACCTTGTAGTACCATATCACCCTATTAGAGCACTTCGCTCTCGCACTGCAGGCTTACTTGTTGTTCCTAGAGTATTTAAAAGTAGAATGGGAGGCAGAGCCTTCAGTTTTCAGGCCCCTCTTCTATGGAACCAGCTTCCAGTTTGGATTCGGGAGACAGACACTATCTCTACTTTCAAGATTAGGCTTAAAACTTTCCTTTTTGCTAAAGCATATATTTAGGGCTGGACCAGGTGTCCCTGAATCCTCCCTTAGTTATGCTGCAATAGACTTAGGCTGCCGGGGGATTCCCATGATGCATTGAGTTTTTCTTTTCCAGTCACCTTTCTCACTCACTATGTGTT